>JARKIC010001935.1:0-87226 GCA_029378375.1 Mycena olivaceomarginata
GACTGCGAGTGGCTTGAATGCACACAGTGGATTGTGACAATGACCTTCGGGTGAGTTCCTGTGCAAATGTAACAATACATGCATTCATTTACTCAGGCACAGCTCAATAGGTTCCAGCTCTGCAACCACCACCGTAATTCATTAACATAAGTATGTCATGTTCCATGGGGAAGGATTTGAAACAGCTCATTGGTTCATTGAGGCTCAACCTCATCAGCGGATAAAAGAGTGCAGATAGAATGGGCAACTCTCAGTGTAGGGCAGAGACACATATTGCTGTAGTGTAAAGAAGCTGGTTGCAAACAATTCACTGACCTTCATAACGATGCATACAGTTGTTACTGTCGGACCTCGTCATTGATCACCCAAATGCACAACAGCAGCATCAGCAACATAAAAGCTCTCTGGCCAACACATCCCCGCTTCTCTTGAAGATCTGGAGTCCCATCAAAGATGTCTCCAACGCCTCTGTGGCTCTGCGTGTACAAAAATGTTGCACTCGTGACTGGAGAAATATAAAAAAAAAAAGAGGTAACTTCGCACTATCTATGACTCATTGAAGCAACCTACAAGTTCTCTGGGGATCGGAGTTTTAGATCAAGCTTTGCAACTGTCGAGTTCAATTAGGAACATTTAGGATTAACCAGGTTTCGGTGCTATAACACTCGGTAAAAAAAATTGAGGGAGTCAATCTGCCACGGTAAATCATAGAGATAAGCACTCTCATAATACATTTGTGGTTGTTTCAGTCTGACCAGACCCTTAGGAGTCTGCCCAAACTTGGTGCCTGACTTCAAAAAAAGTGTAGTCCATGCAGATGCGCCCCCGACTGGACAATTGTACATTGAGTGACTAGCAACCACTGTGAGCATGCTTTGGTCAAGAGCAATAAAAAAAAAGTACAAGTTATGCTGTGCGCAGCATCAGACTCCCCCCAAGTTTCACCTTCGTGACTTTCCATATGCAATAAATGATGAAGCCTGGAAATTTGTTCATCAGCAAATCAAGAGGCAATTGTGGGTCTTCACCGGCGCTGTATAAGTTTGCTCTGAGAATTGAGATAGAAACCCATTGTTCTGCGCAGATTCAACTGGAGGAAGAAGACACACATTAATGAGAGCACAAAAGCAGTTCCTGTCCAAGGTTTCTCTTCGTTTATGAACACTGCTCCACGCACTTCGGGCTCCCATTTTGTGATCTATAGGATAACACCAACTGCAGATACTGTAGTAATTGCCAGACACTTTCCGCGGGCGCAACATTGACGTACTCGCGACCCCAAGAAGGGCCAGTATTGGAAATTTGATGATGCGTCGACTTTGACCCCATATTATCCAGAGCTGATACGTCTAGAGGATTTATCAGTAGGGATTTGTGGAATGTGGAATGTGGAGCCGTACAACAAGAGCATCACCAAGCAGAACTGCGATGAACAGAAGAACGGACTTGAGGATTTCCGGTTGTCGGGCGAGGTCTGCATAGAATGCATCCTCAGTGGCATTGGTCCCAAGATGAATAAATGCAAAGAAAGCTTGATATATCACAAAGCTCCAATGTTCAGGTGTCTTCTACCTCACGATATGCTCTTCACGCTGATCTTCCTTTCCAGCGCGTCTGGACCCCCGTAAAGTACGCTCGACTGCTGCGGTTTCTGGAACCCTTCCGCGCCCTCTGCCGGCCCATGCATGCCTTATCATTGTCGCGCCCGTATGCTGCTACGCGCACGTCGTTAGCGATAACCGGACCCGAGCCATAGATCATATGTTTCGACCGGCCCACGACGTCCGCGTGCTCTTCGCCTGCGATGAACTTCTCGTGCTAGGTACGCTCGTGTTCCCGTCCTCCTTCATCCGGTGGCATCTCTTAATTCTAGTCCTAAGCTGTATCCCGCGCGGGATGGTGTCGATGGCCATGCAGAGCTGACCTCGGTGCGCTGCTCCGCTCTTGGCACACATTCTCCGCAGAGCTACTCGCGTACATTGTGTACCACCCGGCCGACATTCAGCGCTGGAAAAATGCGAGTACCGAAGTGTAAATACTAAATGGCGAACCGAAGCACAATGGGGTCGTAGACAATGGATGTTGTCACTGAGAACTAATGTGCACGGGTCACCCGCGGGTCTACCTCGAGCGGACCCGGACCCGTACCCCTCAATACCCCACCCTGCAGGGGACCGGGTCTATACCGAACCCCCCGCACCCCTCTGTGGCATCAAACACCGCGGTATCGGACCCGCGGGTCCACAAATTCTCGAAAAATACCAACTAGGGATGATTAATGAGCCTTTTATTGGTCCAGAGGTGAGTGAATCGTGCATATTGAGTCGCAAATGCCATACAGAGGAGAGACAGCCTTTGAAAACTTGTTTTCGACTAGTGCAGGTGAGTATCGGCAACGGGCGGCAAGTTCCGAAGCTGATGTGCGGGGTTTTCTAGCGCTATTTGAGCCGAAATATGAACTTGAAAGAAGAGTTCGAAGGTTGTGGGTGTCACCTGAAAATAAATGGAGAAGGTATGAGTGATTTTCTCGCCTCTATCGTGACTTCCCCGGACCCGTACCTTTAGACCCTACCCCCCATAGTACCCCCCTTCGGACCCGCGACCGTGCTCTTCCTTACTGAGAACGGAGAGTGGGGGTCCTAGCGAGTAGCGCAGCCGGAAGCTCAAGATCAGTGAGGGTGTTGGAAGAAGACGAACGTCGAATGGGCGGCGGAAGGAGGATAGTTGTGTTTAGCTATTGACTTTAGACGCCGACGGCCTTTCGCTTGCCGAATCAGGAAAAGGGCAGAAAAATGCGAGTAAAATACTATCACGAAAGACAAGGCGTCGAAGGGGAAGCGGATCGCCATCTGAACGGTACTGGTGAGCCTATGACAGGAGTGCAGGACAACAGTATAAGAAATGATAGGGGGGGGGGTAGATAGATAAGTAGTGCAAAACGATGCGGAGATTGAGCATCCAGCACAGTCGGATGGAATACGACTAAGCGAGGAGGACGCGAGGTGACCGTCCGTGTGAACGCAGCCAGCGCCTCCACTGCATTCTGCGATTCCGGGCGTCGTACTCTCCACCTGAATCGTCTTCAGGATGGCTATGGGCGGATGACGAAGAGGTCGTGGAGGAGCGCGAGCCGAGTGCGAGGGGAGGGGTGGGAGGAGAAGAGGGATTGTGTGAAGGAAGTACGCTCCCCCGCTCCCCCGCTCCTCCTGTCCTCCGAGCCTGCGTCCGACTAGTCGAGTCCGGTGAATGCGCTACGAATCCGAATCTGACGATCGAAGAGAAATCGATCCCGCGTCAAGCTTTGCGGGGGACCGGCTGTACATACGCGGGACTGGGTGAGGAGACCGAGACTGAAACCGATTGAGGGGAGGTGCATGTGTAAGCAGTATCGTCGCGGGTGAGCGTTCGCCCCCGACCGATCCAAGCGAAGGCGAGGGCATGGGCGGGCGCTGGCGATACGAATGAATACGCTCGCGTCACCCCACGTGCGCCACACCAGAGCCTGAAAAGAAGAAAAAGCTAATGAGCACCCGTCAGTCCGTGATACCGATTCAGATTAACGGACCTGCCTGCGCCTCACAGCCGTGCTGCGTTATCTCCACCGGAATGGGCAACGATGCCCACCGCTCCTCCGCCCGTCTCCGCGCGAAGCGCCTCTGTCCGCAACCACCTCCACCGAGCCTCCCCCTCGTCCACCCCGACTACATGAAGAGGAGAGGAGGGTCGGCGCCTGCACGCATAGGACTCCCCCTGTGCTCTCCTCCACATCCACGCACCGATCGTGCCCCGCCCTCGATAGCGCAGACATCGACGACGCGACGGGGGCGAAGAGGAAGGTTGGCACGTATCTACCCTCCCCCTCCCCCGATACTATACCCCGCGGCCTGCTGGAGCGCCGCCCTCGTCATACGCGTACCGGTTTACTCGTACTCGTTTTGCCGCGGGCGCCTGCGCAGGCGTATCCCACCGCGTATTCCCCTCAACGACGACCTCCGCATACAGACGTCGCCTCCACGTCCACACACAGGAGGTGCGTCCGCTTCCGCCTCCACCGCGCACTCCCCCCCGCCGATCGTGACGACACGACGGGGCGAAGAGGAGGAGGGAGGGCCAGCGCCTCCGCGCGCATGACTCCTCGCGCTTTGACGTACTCGCCCGCCTTCGGGTCAGGCTATTACTCCTCGCGCCGACTCGAGGACGGGGCCGAAGAGGAGACGGAGGGCCGGCGCCTCCACGCGCACCAGCGCCCGCACCCGCAGCAGCTGGCCCTGCCTCCACAGCAGTCCACAGCGTACTCCCCCTCGACGACGACCGCCCACTCAAAGCCGAAGAGGATGGCCGGCGCCTCCGCAGAGCACACGGGCGATGGACGATGACGGGCGATGAAATGGCGGATCCGCAGCGCGATGGACGCGTGGGACGCGCAGTGGCTATCGGTATCGCGCCACAACGATGGGGGAGGGACGCGGGTGGTCGAGAAATACAGGGTGTGTTGGTGCTCCTCCCCGAGGTGAAGCACGGACACGGATAGGGTTACAGCTCCTACGAGCGAGCACAGAGGAGTATCCCCGGGAACGAACGAGCGTGCCGTGCGGAGGGCAGGCGCGGCAGCCGGCAAGAAAAAGAGGCGACAGCGCCCACGCGCATGTCTGGCGAAAAGAAAAATCCTGGATGAGCAGAAGACCGTAAGAATTAGAGGGGGGGAATAAACCATTGCGCTTCCAATGGTGGGACAGCGGGACTAATCTCGGGAACCGCGAATTGACGATGATGTGGGTATGGCCTCTCGAGCGGGTGTGCTTAACCTTTATTTTAGATTCTTTAGACCTTGCCGTGGACCTGCAGGTAAGGTGGGTTGTTGTACCGTGTAGTGTTCTGCATATGGAGGGAGTAGGTGTGCACTTTTTACTTCATCCGGTTCCAGCGTCTTCAACGTGTTCGGATTATATCACTCAGTTTTTATGGAAAACCTACCCTGAAAGCAGAGCAGCATCGAAAGAGCTCAGCATAATTCAGGGAAAGTTTGAATGCCAGAATTTCGACCAGAAGAAGGATCCGACGTTGTGGGATACGATGATGAGGTCGATGTATGTGCATCACAATGATCATCAAGTCCGACACATTCGGTGGTACGTTGTTAGAAACCATATCTAAAAAGGTTTATGGCATTACCACTGTGTGCGCATAGTCCCAGAATACTTCCTTTGGCACAACCGACACACATGGACGGAATGGGAGGGAAGCGAAAATCTGTCAAGATCTCACGTGTTGCAGATTCGGATTCCGCATCACCGGTGCGAGAGCCGTGATCGGACAGGGAAGTACTACTAGCCTCAGGCCCTAGGCGAAATCATGATTGACACAGCCTTTGCCCTCCTTGCCTCGCACACACAGACTTGCCTCTCTCGGCTCGGCTTTCTTGGGCGCGTGTTGTGGAAATCCTGGGGCCTCCAATATAGAGCAAGCCATCGCTGGATTCCAAGGCAGGCTCGTATAGACCCTGTTCTCACGACGACGCACGACGACGACGCCTTCTCTGAGGACTCTCCACCTAGTGTTACTCTGCTCGCCTATGTCTGCATAATTCCATCGATTCTCACATCTCCCTCAACAAGTGACTTGACATGCCCTCCGGAATTAAGTCGTAGAACCAGGACAGCCGCTCCCGAGAGTATCTCTTTGTTTTCTGTGCAATCAGCTCCGTGCGATCTAGCTCATTTCTCAATTCTTCAGATATGTGGCTTCATATGCGTTCAAGTGGAAAAGGGCGCAAAATGCAGAGACCCTTCAGTGAACGTACGCGAGAAAGCATAACGTACGCGCTCTGAATGCTCGGACACGACGCAAAATCAATGCAGCATACATCCATCGAGCGACCTTGGGAATTATGAGACGTAAATGCAAAACCGGGGGATGAGCGGAAGCTGCGTTCGCCGCGCGCTGTACAGTTTATCTGAACCAGGCAGCCTGAAGTGGATTGTTTGGCTGATTGGCTTCAGAGTTACTCTGTGTGGATGCGGTGCGTTGGGGGCGCTTTTCGATAGGCTTCAAAATCAACATCTGCGGAGATTGCATATCGTCGGCCTCCGATTTCCTCAAACACTATGGACACGATCACACCTGGGCTTCCATTAGATAACCCAAGTTCAGTCGCAATGTTCTCGGTACAAAGACTGACATCCCAGGCATATAGGTACTTTTCCTCCTAGATCGTTAGCGTCTTTGACAGGAATTGCCCAGGATACTTCTGCAACTAAGCCTGCTAGTTGCCGTTCTTGGATCCTCGACCCCGCGTGTCCATTGCATGGTAGATATTACAAGGCTGGACCAGTCACTTCCGCAAAAAACTTCGGCCATGTTCCAGTTGTGAGCGTCTCGGCTGCATTGTGTATACAATGAGGGGCACGCGTTCCCTGGATCTTCGACCCATCTTCTCGGATCGGTAAGTCGCTTCGTCTCCTCGCTGCAATCCGGGGTTGAATAAAACATATTTGTCCAGAATCTCTTTATCTCCCTCGGTGCACGATCCCTTTCGCAGGCGTTTCAAGATATCTAGCAGCACCGGATCATCGCGCTGTCGCATAATCTCATCCAGTACCACAATATGTTGACCTGATGCCAAACCTGAATTCCTTTCACTTCTTGCCGGTTACGTTCGTGTAAGTCATTCAAGACAAATCGTTCAGATGGCATTGAACAATTCCACGGGAGAAAAGTGAGTGCCCTTGAGGTGGGGGGAGCTGACAAGGGTCTCCGCAAGTCACCCAATTGAGACCACCAAAAATATGCTCTGTGTTCCCCTTGCCCATGCTGACATACTCCGAAGCCCGAGCCAGGTCGTTAGCGTTCAAAAAGTAAACCTCGTCAAGAATTAATGTTCGCACTGGTGAGAGTCTTTCCTCCAGGCTTTTGCGCAAACTCGGTGTAAAGACTTCATCTTTGAAGGAGATATTCTTAAACTTGCCTCCGCATGGATTGTGCAGCCCCAATATCACTAGCCACAACCCCCGTTGGAGCGGTGAGGCGCAATTGCTCTGGGTATCCGATAATGTCATAGAACTCTTTCCAGGGCCTTGAATATAACCGACTTCCCGGTACCCACCACCCGCCTGGGCCAGTGCACAGCAACGTCATCGGGTCGTCGACTCGCTGGTTATGCAGCTCCATTCCAATTTGGTCGGCCACTAGAAGAAAGGCCCGGGTTTGCTCGTCGTTCAGTGTGTGTTTGACAATCAATGCGAGGCAGAGTTCTGATAGTCGAGTAGGAAGCCCATGGAGAACTGAACTTGTGACTGGCTGCTTTTGAAAGCGAGCAGAGGTTGCTTTCGCATGTTTCAGCTCCCCCGCTAGCGTGGTGGATAGCGCTTGCGGAATTCGTTCTGAGGGTGGACGACGGTGGGTTCCACTCCTCTGATTTTCTGCAGCTTTGATGCGACCTTTGATCAACAGGTCTTTCTCTTTTAGCAGGGCTTTTACTTGCCATTTCTGCGACGATCTTATCATCCTCGTTTCCAAATTTTGTCATCTCAAGAAGGGTTCCAGGCGCAGCCTCCCCCGTCAAGGAATAAAAACCGGCATTTGCGGCCTGGACCAGTATCTGCTGGGCGTCGCGTGTTGCTTGCGTGTTTTTGATAGGTATGTCCCCGGTATCGAACTCGTCGGGGTCTATAACGGCTTGCATTGCATTTTCCCAAACAGGATCAAACTCCACTTCTCCCTCTTCATCCACATCATACCGGAATCCCTCGCAGCTGTCAGCAACGCTGCCATTCTCTTCCCTCGCCTTGCTGCATAATCGAATTTTGCATCTCTTGTCTGAAATGGAAGCTGCATATTAAGACAGACTCGAAGATGATCCAGCGACATTGTGGGCTTGAAAATGTTGAAACGCATCTTCCCAGCCAAGCTCAGCTGCTTTTACAGGTGACGACTTGTCGTTTGTCCACGGTTGGAATAGTACTAACATCACAACTGCATGCTTCAGCCTGTCTTCATCGGTGTCGTTACGCGGAACTCGATAACCCATTAGTACAGGGATGATAGGTGAGTCCAGTTCTTTGAGGCAGTGGGTGGTGTACCTCGGGATGACCGGGCTTGAAAGTCAAGTACGTTTCCTTGGCGTCTTGGAGGAAGGTTCTTTTCTTTGACATAGTTTCTCATTATATCCCCAGGTGCATGTCGACTCAAGTTCGTAAGGGCGATAGAAGATATCATTGAAGAGTTTTGAACATCGCTTCTCTTCAGGTGAGCTTTCTGATAGTTCCTGCTCAAGCGTCCCAGGTGAGAGTACAATGAGTGTGTCGTCCTCATCCTCCGGAATGACTAGTTGTTGAACGCCGTCAGGTCCCTCGGTTTC
Organism: Mycena olivaceomarginata; assembly: GCA_029378375.1. NCBI lineage: Eukaryota > Fungi > Basidiomycota > Agaricomycetes > Agaricales > Mycenaceae > Mycena > Mycena olivaceomarginata. The sequence goes on from JARKIC010001935.1 coordinate 8,357, forward strand.
AGCTCCATCGAATTCACCAACGGGTTTTGAATTGCAAAATATTGCGGGCTACATCTCGCAAGAGGGAAGACCACCAATACTCGACATATTCATCGGAAGTGTAGCTGTTCTTCCGGCCTAATAAGAAGGCCGCTGTCTGCTGACCGGTAAGTTCCCGTTTTCCCCACTAGGGAATTTGTTGTCTTGACCATCATCAGCCGACTTGTCTCGGAAGCATCAGTATTGCCATCCAAGTCTGTGGGAGGGTTGTCGCGCAGGGTTTTTATTGAAGCGCACAGTGCCGAAAAGACAATCGAGGTATCGAGTTGCAATTTTGTTGTATAATTCATCATGTACTCAATCATAGCCATTGTGGAAGTGCCCGAAGAAATTTGCTTGAGGTCTGTGTTGCAGCCGAGCGCCAAGGTAATTGTCGGATTGTGACCGTTCAAGTGTCCGTTTCTCACACCGTATTTGTAGGTCGCCATCCTCATCAAATGAGTCTGTGAAACAAGCGGTCGCGGGAGTTCAAAACGGCAGTCCTTGTCGGATCCATTAGACATTTCATTTGGCGTGGTATGTGCTTGAAACAAGTTTGCATTATGCTCATGAACAAGACCAGTGTTCTCACACAGGTCCCGATGCCGTTGATCTCTGGTCCACTCGTAGTCTGCCGAGTTGGGATCCAGCGGACGGCTCAAGACAGGCAACTGCTTGGGCATACCCTCGGGAGCATTATATGGCACTGTACCCTTGGGGAAACTCTGGCAGATGATGTCGTCGTACCACGCCGTGAGTTTTCGTTTAAATTCGGGGTCGGCATTCATACGTTCCTTCATATCCAGCGGAGAACAATACAGCCCTCTCAACCATATCAGAAGGTGGATGTGCAAAGAGCCTCGAACCTGGGCCTCAACTACTGCATACCAGCCTAAAACCTCTCCCAGAACTCCAATTTTCGAAGCTCGCTCCGTGCCCAAAATAATTTCGAAAAATTTTGTGATGATGAGGTGAAAGAAACTCAGCTCCCGCAACTGGGTTTTCAGCTAATGCCTTCGCACGAGCACCTCCCTCTTGATCCGCTCTACCAAGACAATCAAATATCTGGTCCAAGTTGATGTCCCTGCCGGCCAGAACTTGCGCCACGGGATTATGAGCATCTGCAAGGTTCACGGTCGCAAAGACATGCGGCAATCCATCGCAAATTATCTTACCTTTACCACTCCTGCTTCATCTTGTTCACATCCCCGACAGAACCGGGTTATATGATCGGAAACATAGCTGAGATACTTCATCAATCGGTTTGCAGCTTTCTCGCCCTCGGACTCCGGTTGGGCAAATGGGTTACCCTCAAGCTTCACCCGGTAGCTCTCCATTGACGTGTCATCCACTTTCAGCATCAAGTCTTGAATTAATGGGAACCAAGACCGATTAACCGCGAGGCGAGACTGAATGAAGACTGGCGACGCTGAATGATGTTGGCCATCACAAAAATGAAAGACTTGTGAACCTGGAATCGTTTGTCGGCGATGGTGATCAGGTGCTCAACATGAGGTGCAGTATCCACTTGTCGAAAGCCGTACTCGGTTGACAATCTAACATCGTTGTTGTCAATCATGCCCACACCAAACGGAAAAAGTGTTGGCCACAATAGCCCAAACACTCGCGGATTTCGCGATGTATGCAAAGGAGTGCTTCCAGACGGAAATTTCACAATTCGGTGTCTTGGGTTTTCAGCCTCCGAAGAGCCTCCAGCTTTCGTTGCTTATAGGTTGATTGCAGACTATCTACATCAACAAGTGTAGAAGACGTGAGATCCGATTGTGGATCCGATGATGCAAACAGCTCAGAATTTGCCTCCTCAGAGTAGCTTGTGTTGCTGTTACCAGTGTACGACGAACCTTGATTGTTTGCGGAATTGGTGCGTAAAAAGTCTTTTGTCGCAAGTGGGCAGTCATACACCGGATACTCTTCCAGATTTTCAAGTACAGCATTCTTGTCGAGATCCGCGTACAAATGGTTGTGTTCAATCAACCAAAACAAAGCCTTTTTCAGTTTTTCACGGCGCACCAGGAGAGGTGACCTCTTCAAAAACTCATGGGTCACCTCAGTCTCCAGTGAGCCAACAAGTATTACGCAAATCTCATCTCGGAGTTTAAAGAGGGGAACAGGCATGGCGCTCACGAACGAACTGGTATCCTGCGGCAGGATGCAAACATTTCCGCGTGCTGCAAGCTGACCGCCCGGTCCCAGATGGATCTTATACATGCACTTAGTGGCGCGCGCACGAGAAATACATTGTTCCTCCAAGAAGGTCAAACCCATCAGCTCCTCGGGAACATCGCCGATCCAAAGGTCCATTGGCATAGCTGCGCACTGGAAGTGTTTTGAACTTGTTATTGCTGACGGATAGGTTGCAGAGGTGACAAAGAACATAGTTTCTATCATGAATCAGAGACGACCGCCTAAAGATTCAATACAAGGCTGGGAGGATGTCTTACGTAGTTTGTCCACAGCTTGGTTCAGTAGTGAGATGTCAAGATCATCGACCGATTTCATCACGACTGAGGCAGCAGTTCGAGTTTACCACAGAATGAACACTCATATCGCTTGAGCGCGCTGTTGCTGGTACTCTCGCGGAACTCTCGAACGATCTGGTCTTTCTCCTCCTGCGAAAGGATGACAGGAAATGAGGTATCGGCCTCATGGCTCTCAACCGAAGTTCGTGGTTGCTTTGCGGCGCGAGGGTCTTCAGGAGCCAGCACTCTCTTCCGTTTAAGATTAAGGACAAGGGAATACTCTTGATATTCAGTGTCGTTGAGAACATGGTCCGGTGATATTCCAGCACGGATGGCTTCAGAGCTCTGATGAGACAAGCTTGTGTGCACCGGTGAGACAAGAAATCTGCTCGCAGAGTAGCAACATCTTTCAATTTTCGGTGCTCAGCACGCTTCGACATACCGACGTGTTGGCTAACCAAAGCCCTCAGGGTGATGAGATTTGATTTGGCATTGACAACTAGGAAGTCAATGACAGCCTTTTTTTCAGCCAAACCGAGTTGAACAAACGAATCTTCAGTGGATGTTGATTGCACTGATGAGCGGTCATGAAACATCGGACTAGGTGCGAGACCAGCACCGCTGTGCGTTAAGCTAGCTGTCGAAAACAGCGCCATTGTTCATTGAACTAGCCGTAAAGGCAGCGGTATGCTCATGCGATAATGCACTTTCTAATCGGTTCCGTTCATGGAACAAGTTCTTTTCAAATGGGTGCCGTCAGCGAACGGTTGTTGTCCACTGGACATGTTGAACGAATGAATGGGACGAACAGCAGCCCGCACATCGGCCAAAGGAACAGAGCTCCCTGCAGACACTGTGATTAGCAAGAGATAATGATGATTGAGAGATTCATACCAGCTGCATTCGCAAGATGTATAGGGCTGTCCGACCCGTCTGCGGGGGTCTGTGCATCTGGTACAGTGTGAGATGCGATGCACGACACAGTAGAGAAATTAAACGCACCACAATCGAATGCTGGAAGCTGATTCAATTGAGGGGTTTCCGAGTGATGCACTAGGTGTTCTGTAATCTGTAAGAGTCGTTCGAGCGACCAATAAAAATGAATACCAAGTTGAATGACACCAGAGGAGAGATTAAAACTAGCAGCAGGAAAGTTTTTTTGGCAATAGTGCATCCAGTCTCGACCAAGTACAAGATCAACGGGAAGTGAGGAGGTAACCGGGAGTACGATTTGCGTAGAGAAAGTGGAGCAGGGCTCGACACCAGGGATAGTAAGAATGGCCGAGACACTGGCATGGGTAGTCTTTATTCCGGTTCGAAGCACCCAATCCAACGAAAGCCTGGAGCTCTCCTCATTGGCGTCAAAAATTGTGGAAAGCGGGGTGGTTGCCGAGTGTCGCAGACATGGTGGGGGAAGACAAGTGTGGGTGTATTGAATTGGAAATCCGGATTCGTTACATCAGACACTTGATTAATAGCCTAATTAGTGACCGATCGTCACTGTAACATATCGCTACTTATTCCTGGTCTCGATCAACACAGCAACCATTTCCGGAACGATCGCTCTTGACGAGCGATCAATCGGCGATCATTGCCGTCGGATGTATCCGAAGTCTTGCGTGCGCAAGACATGCACAGCCTCACAGAGCGATTGGTCGGCGATCAATCAATCAATCTATATCAACATCAAAACTTGGAAACGGGTTTCACGAGTGGCACTCCCGGGCGGTTAATTGAGTCCAACTTCAACTGTGGGGTAGTTTTCGAAGCTAAAAGGCAAGAAGTTCCCGCTGCGCATGTTCGCTTTTTTCTTGGTCGTTTGCGGGGTTGTCCGAGGGACATGGAAATAGGGATTCGTTACATCAGACACTTGATTAATAGCCTAATTAGTGACCGATCGGCACTGTAATATATCGCTCCTTATTCCTAGTCTCGATCAACACAGCAACCATTTCCGGAACGATCGCTCTGTCCGTTTTGCCGTTCCCGCTGCTGTCGTCTCATCTGCAACATGGCACACTAACCTTGGTGCAGAACTTCTTGCTTTTTAGCTTTGGAAACTGCCACACAGTTGAAGTTTGACTCATTTAACCGCCCGGGAGTGCCACTCGTGAATCCCAAGTTTTGATGTTGATATTGGTTGATTGATCGCCGATCACTCGCACTGTCCATCACCTCATCAACAGTTTCCCGCTGCTTTCATCTCACCCACAGCATGGCACACTAGAGTTATACAGCAGGTTGTGCCTTCATGCTTTGGGATGGTATATTCCACAGCTGAAGTTCGACTCAATCAACGGCATAAGTGCCGTTCACGAGTCGTTTTCCGAAGTCGATATTGATATTGATTGATTGATCGCCGACTGTCGGTGCGATTTTCAGCCTGAGACAGGATTGGAAATGAGCCTTGTCTTGAATACCACCCCTATTTCCATGTCCCTCGGACAACCCCGCAAACGACCAAGAAAAAAGCGAACATGCGCAGCGGCAGGGGATCCATCAGCCAAGTAGTTCATAGGTCAATCCTATGAAGCATCGACGTCCGCTAAAATAACTTGACCCTCGAGCGTCGAGGGCTCAAGGTGGTGAACACTGAAAATGCCAGACGGCCGAGTAATGCGGGCATCGGACTCACGAACCGATCAGTGCACAGCGCACGCCAGATGCTGAACTCACTCCTCGGAATTAGTACTGATACCACCGGAATAGCACCTGAACAAACAAATACTGATTGCTGACGGCGGCCCAGAGACAGCCAAGATGCGAGAAACCAGAACGAGGTAGAAAGAGTAGGAAAGTCATGAGGATCACTAATCAAGTTTACGCATCTGGCACGTAATGACTGTACTGAATTACGCGAACCTTGTTTGTTCCTTGTTTACTGATTAGACCCAAACGCAAGCATGGTTGGGGAGCCTAACCTAAAGGTTAAGCAATTAGCAATTCCTCTTGCGCGAGAGAAAGGCCGAGCGGCGACGCGTCAGTCCACTCATCTACCGGTCTGAAGTGAAGGCTATCGAGGCACAAAGTCGCGAGAGCTCTCGAGTCAAGGCGACCTGAATACGCGTCCAGAGAATGGTTACGATGAAGATTCGGCGATCTGATCCGTGACACAGCCACTCCATCAGGCTTGAATCAGACGCACTTTTCCCCAATGTCTTTCACCGAGCAGACTGAATCCACCCCGTATAAAGAGATAAGAGCGAGACAACCCAGTCCGGACACCCTCGTGGTCTACCAAGCGTATTCCGCGTCAATCGCACGTTCAGCGACCGAGCAGCAGAAGCTCAGTGCTTCCTCTTCTTTCAAAGTCGGGCGTATGACGTGGATAAAACCGTCTTTCTTCTGGTGTACGTCCTTGAACAGTCCCGTTGTTGCGAACAGGATATCTGATATCAACGAATTCGAAATATGTCTCACCAGGCATGTATCGCGCTGGCTGGTCTTACAAGGATCGAAATCAAGAGCGCATTCTAGCAATCACCATGAAACGGGAAGGACTTGTCGAGCTGCTTGCCCAAGCAACAAAGACACCTGACTCTCCGGTACGCTTTCAATGGGACCCGGAGCGGAACGTTCGACTGCATAAGCTGTCGTACCGATCGCTTCAACTCGGCATATCGTCAGAAACCCTCGTTACAAAGTGGATTGACGAATGGATCGTCAAAATTGAGGATATCACAGACGATGTGCGAAGGTGGAAAAGCTGCATAGACGAGGGAGAGGAAGGAATACAGAAGGTAGTGGAACACATGGAAAGGCCTGAATGGCTCGAGAAAATACTTGAAGTCCCACCTGAAATACGAGTACAATTACAGATGGATCTGCCCTCTAAAACTACGACCTCCATTGTAAATCCTAGTTAGTACGCATGATCCAGGTGTCGCTGTACATCACTACCCAATTCTGCATCAAAACGCTGCGGGACGAACAGAGAGTTTTTGATGCGCCATCAACAGGACGGCCAGCCCATCCGGCATTCTCGCCCCTTTATTTTTGCGGCCCCAACACTTTCATCCATGGCTCCCCTGCTAGCTCCGGCCCGGACGTCTCTCACAGCATACTCCAGACGGCCGCCTGCCAGCTAAAGATGCCCCCGGCTTCTCATTTGCCGTGGGTCGCAACAAGTGCGCTCGTCGTTCGCCGACGCTGATGGCTGCGCTGGCAACGCCTGCTGTCTCCTCCCACCACCGACGCCCGCCCAGCTCTTTTCGCCGCGTCTTTCTGGCACGTCGCTTGCCCGCACCTGCAACGCCGCCGCCCACACGTCGATCCTTCAACGGCATGCGGCTAGGGCTTTCTGTGGCTGGGGACACGTGGGGACGACAGTGTCCCTTTGACGACCTCACCCTCGTCTTCCTTGCCATCTCCTCACCACCCCCGATTCTTACGAGCCCATACTCACCTCATTTTTTTCCGCGCATGGAAATCGACGATCACAGCGTGAAGCGCTCCGTCTCCAAGTCATGCACCTCGTAGCGAGGAGATGGGCTCGCTAGCGGGTCGTGCACGCCGGGGAGGGGGAGAAACGAACGATGGCATAGACGTTAAGAGCACGCGCGCGAGTCGCTGCGGTGATCTGTAAGTCTTCTTACTCTCCATTCGCAGGGACACCTTGTCCCCGCCCTGTGCTGCGCGCGCAGCGTAGCCCTGCACCATCCCTCTCCGTTCGATTGTTGCTTGCTGATTCGCATGCACTTCAGACAAGCAGCAGCAGCCCTTCGCCCTCGTCGACCTAGACCTCGGTGTCTTGCTGCATCACTCACCGCATGGGTCACCGTGACAGCTCACCCATCCGCGCTCCACCATATAACCTGCGGCATCTCCGTGTCGCCCCTACCACGTGTACACGACCGTAATCGACAGTATCCCGTCCTTCGTGGCACCCCCTAACCGACAGCGTACTCCTTCCGCACCTTCCCCTTGCTCTCCTGCCTCACGTGCGTCCTCTCCACCCTTGCCTGAGTCACGCACCACGCATGTCCACCAGCCTTGACGCACTGCGCCCCTCCATCGACCCGCGCTCCCCGCAGACGTCACCTCCAGCGTCTCGGTGTCGCCCTCCATCGCATACGCCCCTGCGCTGCACGTATGCACGATGCTCTCGACATGCCGCGCATCCCCTTCGCGCTCCACACGTGCCTCGCCCTTCGTCCTGCCGCATCGCCCTCCGCCGCGCCGCACCGCGCTGCACCGTGACATCCGCGTCTTCCCCACTCTCCCGTCCTCACCCGCGTCTCCTTCGCGATCGCCTGCGTCCCTCCTCCCCACCCTGAGACGCAACTCTGTCGGCTGGCGATCCTCACACACGCCGCCCCCAGCACCTCTGTGTTGCTCTCCATTCCCCGCACCCCTGCACACCTGCACGACGCCATCAACATCTGCGTTCTCCTCGGCGCTGCCCGCGCTTCCACTGCCCGCGCTGCACCACGCCATCGACGACAGCATCGCCACCGTCCGCTAAATGACCGCCCCCTTCGCTTTCTCGCGATCGTCTGCGCCCTTCCCCGCACCACGAGCATCACTTCCACCGACACCGCGAGCCGTGTTGCTCGCTGTTACAGCTGGGGGTGGATGCCACGTGGCGATGTACAGCTGCGCTCGCTACCTACGATCCCTGCGATCGTAGTTGCGCCCAGCGGCCAACGATACCTTTGGTGTGATCCTATCGTACCTCAGGCATTCCTTATCATCTCCTACCGCATCCTATACTGTATTGTATCTTATTTTATCCTCTCCATTTTATCTATGTACTCATGACACTCTTCTATGCAATTTCTCTACGACCCTTTTCCCCTGGGCAATAATACGCGATTTCGAATCTCACCGTGTTGGCAACTGAAATTAACCCCGCAAACGTAAATTGCGGCTTTTTCCCCCTCTAGTAACCACGTCAATGCGGTTTATGCTCTTCATCCCCCTCTCCGGTCCCCAGCACAAGAATCCTTCCGCTTTGTCCGATGTAACAGTATCTCTCGGCAGTCCGTTCGTATCCCGCCCTAACTTAGAACTGACACGATTCGGCCTGCACCGACTTCATCTCAAATCCAGAGGTTCTGGGACGTTCGTTGTCTTTATTATCACTATTGACTCTGTCGTCTTTCGAAGCAACTTCATTCTCGCCCGGTGTTTTTTGACGCCAAAAGAAAGATACCGATTTCTCGGGGTTCTTACCACCGCGGGGAACCCAGACTGACTCGGGCTTTCACAGTTACGATTACCTCCTCCGGCCAGCGGGACGACTGCATGTACGTGGCTTCATCTTTCTTCCGCTTTGCGAATCATGAGTTACATAGATATCTGTTGAGTGCCCTGAGAGCACTTGCGTGAATGCGTCAATGGGTGCCCGGTCCGTGGTACTTTCTCTCTCCCTTCCCCCATCCCACCCCTTCAATCGTTGCCCCCTCTCGGCTCGAATTCTCCCTTTTTTACCCCTTTATCGCCCATTTTCACGGCCTTTTCCAAACTTCCTGCACCGTCTCAGCAGCATCACCCAAACCCCAGCACCCGCCGTCATCATTGATCATTCATCACGAATCGGACCTGAGTGAGTGATCTGTTGGTTGTCGCGTTGCAGCTTAGAGCGTGAGTCATTCTGCTTCCAGTTCACTGACCTTTCTCTTTCGGTCTTATACCTTCGGCTATGACTCCATCCATCAAGAGCGACGGTTCTGTTGGAGTTCTCTCCCACCGGTGAGTATCTCCGTCGTGCGACCTCGCTCTTGTGCAACGTGAATCGCGTTGGGAAGGCGTACATTAGAACTAGAGTATGCTGTTCTATTTCATCGTCTAATGACTTTCTAGTCCAGTGCTGATGGATTACAAAAAGAGAATTCTTCGGGTGCCATAGCCTTTCACCTCTGCTTCCAGCCTGTACCACCACCCTCATCCTATGAGTCTGCCTCTTTTTCGATGTTGATGGTGGCTGTAAGGGCAACCTTAAGCTCAGCACAGGGCACGGAAACTAGCGGGGGAATCCAAAGAATAAATATAGGCACTAGAATACAGGAGCGGAAATACTATGCACCTAGTGGGGGAATCCGAAGAGAGGAAAGGATGAGGATTCCCATTCTAGGTGAAACCTCATATACTAATCAGTAACTACCCAGTAGCACGTGTCCAGAGGTATCTACAGCAATCTCGGGCCTGATTGCATAGCACATGCCAACGAGAGTGGACAGATGTCCCAGATGGTTGGACAGACAAATGGACAGGTGAAGGAGTATCCAGAGCGGTGGCCGGAAAACTGTCCAGAGCATCGGACAGAAAAGTGTTTGGAGCGGATCCGGCCAGAAGGGTGAAAGCGGCCAGAGAAGCGGCCGGAGCGGGGGTTCCCCAGACAGTGGCTGTCATACACTTGTTTTTTCTGCGGCTTGGACGAGAAGGTCCTACAAAGGATAATCAGACCAAAGAAGATCGAAGAAGTAGTTGATTTACCAACATCGTCATGATTGTTACCAATGTCGCCTGGGTCTGAGCCAAAATCAATTTGGGACGTGTCTGTGAGGGTACTGTCAATATTCAATGCACCCTGCTCCCAGCCATTCTTGTCACGAACAATGACCGAGTCTACACAGTGCCACATAGTGTGAGATTGATGTTTAGGAGTTGTTGTTAAGGAGTAGAAATCCCACCTTTTGCTCCACCAAACAGACGAGGCGGCAGCATAAAATGGTGGATGCCGTTGACTCCAAGCGCTGCCATAGTCTCATAACTATGTAGTGGCCGCCACAGACCCGACAGATAGAGAGGTCCTTGTTTGTGACATTGTGTATGGCCATGATGACAGTTAGCCTTGTGGATATCCATCACAGTAGTGTCCGGAGTGGCATCCATCTCCACATCCAGTGGCCAAGGTTGATTTGGGGATGAAAACACTCACCAATCACAACCATCCCAGTCCCTGAAAAGTTGACGAATATTTTGAAGACATCTGAAGGAGAATCTAGAAAAATGATCAGTGAAGTGGGGTAAAGTTTAGAGGTCCTCCTAATGAGACAAACTTACACCTAAGCAATTGGTGCAGCTATTGTGATGATATCAGATAGATTTGTGAACAACAGATTAGCTAATCATATTTTTTTGCTTGATCATGGATTGAAGGATTGGCTAGCCAAAACACTTAATTCTCGCTGGAGGATATCATCCATTTCACTTCATGAAGCTGCACAGATTGTTTTACATATATCCATGTTGTATTCATTGTGGTACAAAGGAAAGAAACACTTATTGGCACAGCTATCCAATAATTGGAGCCTGATTGCTACAAGACTACGTCAATAGCCTGAATCCGCTGCCAATCAACACAGCCATGCAGTGTTGACATCCAGCTACGCCTCTCCTGCCTGAAACAATGCTCCCGTTGCAACGGTCCTTTGGCAGCGCCCAAAGGACTAGCCATCCATGAGCGTCTGGCAAGTCTAGTTATCTTCAGTGACAATGCACTAGGTCCATCCATACTGTACATTTGATTCTTATCATAACCTTTTTGCAGAGCTCTCACATCTATGCCCAGGTGTTTGGATGTCTCTTTTTTTTTTTTTTTTTTTGCTTATACAGGTACATATTGGTTTTTTCCTTGTATGGAACATTGTCTGATGAGGAGCAATGCACATTTAATCCCAATTCGCTGTCCTTTTCGCATTCTCCCATCCATCTAATCTCTGCATTTGAGCCTGCACGGATGTCATGAGAGGTTTTGGATTGTGGGAGATTCGGTCTGTGCTGGTGTGCCTTCGCCCTCACAGCGGGAGGGAGTCTGCTATCCGGCAATGGGTGGGAAGAGCAGGAACGGGTAGTATACAAACTCGTCAGTCATAGTTACGTACCTACCTTCAGTTTGATGGTAATTTTCGTCAGTTTGATGGCGATCTTCGTCAGTCCTGGATAGCCGAGTTTTTTTCCTTCAACCTAAGGCCAGGCAGGTTGTTTTTACTATGATACCTTACCCTAACACTAACCACTAACCAGCTCACCTCTAACCTCTAACCTCTAACCCCCTAACCACCTAACCACCTAACCGCTAACCACCTAACCGCTAACCAACTAACCACCTAACCCAAGTCCATCTCTTGTCAACTCAGCTGATTGCTGCCAACATGTTGACAGAATGACAAAGATCGCCATCAAACTGATGAAGGTAGGTACATAACTATGACTGACGAGTTTGTAGTTGTCCCGAGCAGGAACCTAGTTGCACGAGTTAGTGGTACGTCCCCTCCTCCCCTCATCTTCTCCTTGTGCTCATCCTCTTGTTAGTCTCTCCTCATCTTCAATGCTCTTCCTGTCCGGGCTCCCTCTCCGCTCTCGTTCCGTGCCACACAGCATGATGGCACCTTGTTCTTACTTCCATTCTCCTCGTTCCCGCCACCTCAACAACCAAGCCGTAGATGTGGAGGATGACCTGGGATGTGTCATGGATGTGCTGGTGCTGCTGACAGCAGATGAGGGGGTGGGAGATCATCTGCAACATACGGTTTCTGTGGATGTGGTGTGTGCAACAGCTGGCAGACGGGGAATGCAGCGGTATCACTTCAGGATTGTCTTCCTCTTTATGATCCTCTGTGGGTCACTTCTTACATACCCCTGCAACTTCGCCTGCTCGCCATCCAGCTTGTGCACACCTGCTCTCCGCAGCTTCACTACAGATCCGGCTGATCTTTGGTGTGCTCCTTCCTGTTGTGGCCCTCCTCACCTCTTTGTCTGCCCTGTCGTCATCTTCAGAGGATGATTGCAGCTTGTTCCCTCTTCGTGCCCTTCGTATCAGCAACAGGTCGAAATGCAGGGTAGGCAGGGGGGAGGATGCAGATACAAGGCCTGCAATGGACACCAGGCACTGTCATGTGCACTGGGTATGCCCCGGACTCATTTTCAGTAGGATTTTCTAGTCCTTTTTTTTTTTTCTTTTTTCAAGCACTGGCAGAACATTGTGAAGGAACAATTGAGATTCCACAGAGTTGTCTGAACCAGGAACTGGCACTGTAAGATATGGGTGAAGAGTTGTTACCATTGCCATGATAGTTCTGAGCAGCCTGGGAAGGGGCAGTGTTTGCCTGCATTTGCTGGTTTTTCGAAGCTCTCCTTCCTCAGGCTCCTTACACCTTAAGTTTGGCTTGCTCAATGAATGAACTCATGGCGAATGAACATGGCAATTGGACTATTGTGGTCGGTACATAGCACCAACCCTTGGACTAGCAGCCAACAAGAATTGTCATCTGCTGTGTGCTGGAGCAAGTTTTCAAGTTTTATGAGGCCCTCAGCCTCAAACTTCCCCTCAATGACAAGGTCCAGCATGGCAGACCTCACCCAAGGGAACCAGATGGGAAGGGATTTGAAGGTGGGGATGCAAGGTTGCCAATCTCACCAGCAGTATTGTCTGTCTGCACAGACACACCCCCGTTCCCATTCCCAGCGGTCTGTGGTGTCGTGTCTGCATGCGCAAGGGGAGTGTGGAGTGCGGCATTCTCCAAGGCCGTCAATGGTGCTGTGTCATCATCGGACATTGATGCAGGAAAAGACTAGTGATGGCGAGAAATAAAATAGCAAGGAAGATGTAAAAAGCGCGGGGAGCAGAGACGATGAGTGTTGAGGAAGAAAAAAGGATGACAGGAAGCAGGGAGTACTAAGATTGACAGGAAGCAGAAAGGAGTACAGCCGTAATTAATGCTCGCACGCATTCCCCCATAGGTAACCCATACCAAGACCGCACCTAAGAGGTCCTTTACGGCATCGCGGCGGTGTTCGCTTAGGTGTGACATCATGTCGGCGGCCCGGATCGGCTATCACAGAAAGAAAAATCCACGGTGGTTGCAATGGAGGAAGAAACATTATGTTCATATATGGTGATCGTACTAAGGCTTTTAAGAGCTTTTAAGACGGATGCGGAAATTGCATTCTTTGGCATGAAGACTAAGGTCCAGGTGATTGAGAAAACACAATTGCAGTACAAGGTACTGGCGGGGCCTGCGCCAAAATAATTGTTCCTGTCCGCATAAAAAAAGCCGGGTCTCTGAAAAGATTCATCAAGTCATGGCTCATGAATACTATGTACAGAGAAATATACGTACCACACGACGTCTGATGCATGCTTTGCTGGCGGGTGAGGCTTATGTTCAACACTGGCACCCTGTGACCATCCAAGCCCGACTCGTGCATGTATCAGGGTGTTTGAAATACCCAGGATGGCGGGAAAGTTGTCCGTTGCAATGAAGTCGAGATCGGAGCTGGAGAACAGTGTCATGGCGGCAAATATAAGCCACAGCCTACGAAGCACGGTTAGAGACTTCTGGATGTCAGTAAAGAATCTGCACACGTCTGAAGAGCCGCGCTTTCCACGAGTATTGATACAAACCACTGAAAGTGGTATTGGTTTAAAACCCCAGAAAGATAATTCAGTAAAGCCACTTTACCGTCAAACGAGATTCGGAGGCTGATATCACCTTCGTGACTTTCCATATGCGATAAAAGATAAAGCCTGGAAATGTGTTCGTCAGCGAATCAAGAGGAAATTGTGGGTCTTCACCAGTGCTGTATAAGTTTGCTCTGAGAATTTAGATAGAAACCCATCGTTCTGCGCAGATTCAACTGGAGGAAGAAGACACACAGTAATGAGAGCACAAAGGCAGTTCCCGTCCAAGGTTTCTCTTCGTTTATGAATGCTGCTCCGCGCACTTCGGGTTCCCATTTTGTGATCTCTAGGATAACGCGAACCGCAGATGCTGTAGTAATTGTCAGACACTTTCCGCGGGCGCAACATTGACGTACTCGCGACCCCAAGAAGGGCCAATATTGGAAATATGATAATGCGTCGACTTTGACCCCATATTATCCAGAGCCGATACGTCTAGAGGATTCATCAGTGGGATTCGTGTTTTGTGGAATGTGAAGCCGTACAACGAGAGCATCACCAAGCAGAACTGCGATGGACAGAAGAACGGACTTGAAGACTTCCGGTTGTTGGGCGAGGTTTGCATAGAATGCATCCTCAGTGGCATTGGTCCCAAGATGAATAAATGCGAAGAAAGCTTGATATATCACGAAGCTCCAATGCTTCTCTCGTGAGCTACTGAAGAGGTCGAATATAAGGGACTCACGATCGTCACGACGATGAAGAGCGCCGTCACTCCCAGAAACACCACCGATTTGAAATGATGTTTGGTCGTTTGGTTGGTGCCCGCCAGGGTTCTCCGTGTGGCCAGGAAGTATATGGTCGAAATGAAAAGAAGGAGAAGCAAGCCATACAGGAAGCTCTCGACAATGAGAGTTGCAAGGTTGGCTGGAAGAATTGTAATGCCCGGCATCGCGAAGAGGAAGCGCAGGATGACACTGAATGGCCCCCGCTGGTAGGGTGAGAAGTGGAACGAAATTCCCGTTCCGAGGTACGATGCCTTTTGTACGGCTGGTGTGCGGCTGGAACCCACAAAGATGATCTTTGGATCATATCAGAGATAATTTTGTGAGAATTGTAGTTCTTCGATGATACAGTGATGTGTCGAACTGTGATTGTGAAATTCATTGAACGCCACAAGGTTCAGAAGTGCAGCCAAGCGCGTCCCGGAGTTTGTAGGCTGAACAAGAGTTCTCGATATCCCAACAATACGCGAGAAACCGTTTCAGCGGGAGAAGATCATGATATGGTTTTTCCACTCACACGACCGTGAGGAGTGGCACTCCAAAGAGGTGCGGCCCGTTACTCCGCAATCCATCTAGGAGATTGTGGGATAGAATGATGAACAGGCAAGGAAAAGAACAGTTATCCTCTCGCCGCCGCAGATGATGATTCTTGTTGCCGGACTCGGAGTAAGTCTTCAAGCTATTCTCAACCCTCTTTGCGTCTATCCCGGCCGAAGCGATGCATCGCCCTACTGACGCACGCCCACGCATGAAGTCGTCGAATCTCAAATGCGATGTACATCTTTGTATCTAGGTCTGATCACTCGCGGGGCTCGAAACCAGCCGATGACCTTTGATGACAGCCGATCAAAGTTTATTCGCCGGCCTATTGATCGATTGCCATCAATTCACCGGTCCCAAAACTACCGGTATCGAGAGGTGCGTGCGCTTCGCCTTCCGAGTTTTCGCCCATTCTGGTCTGACATGTGCAGAGCTGCATCCCTCAGCGTCGCACACAATAGGTGGAACGGTCTGTAACATCGGTCTGCGTTGGAGTATGATCACAGATGATCACCATTCAGGTGTGTCTTCTACCTCACGATATGCTCTTCACGCTGATCTTCCTTTCCAGCGCGACTGGACCCACCGTAAAGTACGCTCGACTGCTGCGGCTTCTGGAACCCTTCCACGCCCTCTGCTGGCCCATGCAGGCCTCATCATCGTCGCGCCCGTATGCTGCTACGCGCACGTCGTCAGCGATAACCGGACCGGAGCCACAGATCATACGTTGTCGACCGGCTCACGACGTCCGCGTGCTCTTCGCCTACGATGAACTTCTCGTGCGAGGTACGCTCGCGTTCCCGTCCTCCTTCATCCGGTGGCAACACTCCAGAGCAGATAGCGCTTCGCCGTCTGTCCTTCCCCTAGAGCCATCTCCCCTGCGCCACGCAATCGCAACACCTCTGATTCGTATCAGTGCGACATCGGCTGCATCAGTGTTAACGCTACCTGTACCCTATCGCTCGACCCGTGCCGGATGTCGGAGAACACATCGTCGCGGTCGTTGCCTCGCCGAGGTTTTGTGCTCGATGCGCCATTCCGCATTGGCGACGCTTTCGTCTAGTGTCTGTCTCGTAGTATCCAAGGCTGCTGGCTCGTCCCAGGTACTTCGATTTCCCCTTCCTCCCTTTCCGTTCCTTCGCCTTTCTTCCTCGTCACTGACATTGCGCCAGCCACTCGCCCTCTCGATACATAAGACATCCGACGCGCTGCTCGCTGCTGCTTGTGGGTGATGAGACATTTACATGTACGTCACACCTTTGCTGCTCCTTTTCCCGAATGATCCTCGTTCTTATACTGCCCGGCTCCCTCGCTCTCAGACGAAATACCACGCCGCTCCGACTCCGCGTTCGACCTCGAGCCGTCCTTGCGCCCTGCGCCGGCAGTGGGTGTGCGCGTGGATGTCTTACTCGTCACCCATGCGTGTGCAGGAAGCGAGTGGCGCGGCTTGTGATACCGCTCGTAATAACGAGTGCAGGGGAGAACGCGGTGTACAAGCGGCGTGTGGCGGAGGATTGCCAGTGGTTTCGCCGTGTATGCGTCAGTTGGGTGCGCTGTCGAGCGGCGTGGGGGCATGGTGTCCTCGGGACGGTGTGCGTGGTGCGGCCTAGAAACTGATGAGAGCATGTCATCACAAGTTCTCACCTGAGTGACATCAATCAGGAGCAGAACGGTCTTTGAGATGGGTTGAATGAATGGAGGCTCAAATGCATTATTGAGCTCGTCGAGGAGTGTTACTGCAGCAATCAAACCGCTTGTGATGTTCTGAAGACGTAAGTTCTGTAGCAGTAGGCGGGGCATCGTGGGGTGAGGAACAAATTGGTCGGCGTCCGTGTGATATATGTGGCATCGGGATCCGTTCGCTATGCATGAGAAGCAAGTCTACATATACCTACAGTGTGCTTCTGCCAAGCTTAGGATAGCAGGGAGTGGCAACTATTCGGGAGCACAAATTCGAACACGGGAATTACCTGCGTCACCGTTCAGTACCTTGAGACACCTGAAATATCCGGATTTAAGAGCCTTTACCATTTGGCAAGCCATGTCTGGTCTTGCAGTGGAAGGGACCGAGATTGAAATGCAGCTCTGACTCGGGAGCAGTACTAGTCGGTAGTAGTAAGTACATCGAATCAGTGCTTCTTGATGGCGCATGGCATGGCGACTTGTGATTCTGAAAACAAAGATCGGGTCCCCGGGACAGTGGTCAAAGTTCCGAAATATTGATGAGGCTGAGGAGTGACCGAAGCTATCGCCAACTTGAATTCAACGCTGAACTGACGACACACACCCAAGTATCGATATCATTGACGGCACAAAATCGAAGGAGGTTGCGATCGCCAAACGAAGCCAGAGGCCACGCAGCCTTTCTCCTCGAAGAATTCCTAGAAAAAGTTGAAACCTGATTCACTAAAAATAGCCAGGCTGAAACAGAAGGGAAGGCCTTACAAGCCCGAATCGAACAAGCGGGTCGCACGACTACATCATCAGGCAAACCCCGCCTGGGTGGAATGAAGTTTACAGCTCACCTACGGCTTCTTCCACCCCCGTAGCCGTCCATTAATTCTTCCCTGCACAAGGTAAGCTTGGAACATGAAATACGCGAGATGAACTTCTTGAGAAGATGCTGATTAGCTGCCGTGTAGTCCCTGGTTAAAGTTCTTGCCCCCGTTCCTCCGCATTTCCAAAGCTCAAGTCCTCGATCGTTCAATCGAGCCGCTCGTTAGGCAACAATTTTGCCACACGCCCGAGTTCCTCAGTATCAACGGGCACAATGCCGCGGTCTCATTCACCGAATTTACTAAGCACACCACCCATATGGTAGAATAACATAAACCAGAAACTTCATGCGCTTGCGCACAGCTGAGCAAGCGTCACCGTATCACCCGACTCATCCAGGATGGTGAGATCGGCGCCCGACTCGCCCCCGTCTGCGATCAGCGACCCGATCGCTGTACCCGTCTTGTCAACGACCGTCTGCATGCTGGACGCGACAGTGGCGAAGTCCCCCGCGGCGTTCGCCTTGGTGGCGGTATCAATGGCCGCCAAAATTGCTGTGAGGGTGGCGCCGCCTTGGTTCGCTGCAAGCCTAAGTAATCGAAGAAAAATCCAAGTTAGCAATTGGTGTTGCGAAGCAACTTCGGGAGCTGTGCGCACGGATCGGGGACCGGGCCAATGTTCTGGATCCCAGTCGCGGTCGACTTGAGGCTTGCGAGGTTCGAGGTGATGAAATCCTTGTTGCAGGTGGGCGGGGCGTCGGCTTCCTGGGAACACGTGAAAGCGGAGCCTCCATCATCGAGGCACTGCTGGAAGACGTCGTCGCTGATATTGGGGATCGGAGCTGTGCATTCCGAACGAGTTGTGTGAGGTTCGCCTGCACAGAATGAGGTGCACTCACCCGCGAGGACGCTGGACGTGACCAAGGCACAAAAGAAAAGTGCGACTTTGTTGAACATAGTTGAAGAGGTTAACGTTGCAAAAAAGGGTGATGAAGCGAAGGAGAGAGAAGGTTGATAGAGATGAAAGGAAAAGACACCAGGTGAGGGAACGACATTCCTCCCCACCCCTTTATGAAGGGAACTTCAGCCAACATTTTGATTGTCGTGTTTCACATGTTTTTTTTCGTGTTTCCGTGTTGTGATCAAACATCATCATTTTCGCACAGGCTGGTGGGGTCAAAGAATTACGGAAAGGCCAGTTATTTGGTGTGAGATAGTGGTTTCATCTCTCCTTTGGTAAATTTTGAGACGTCGGCGCCGTGGGTGGAGATTTTGGGCCCGCGTTGTCATGGTGTTGTCAAGATTTGGAAAAATGTTGTTGGCGCAGAGTATTGTCGCGTTTGGCGTTCCTCAGCGGGACTGGCCGTGTAATCCTACCTACCTACCAGGTGTTTTTGGTGTTTTTTTTGGCGTTTTCACGTGTTGCACAATACGACAACTAGATTGTATTGTCAAAAGACTGATGAACAACAAGAGATGTTCAGTTACCCGTGGGTTAATTCATTCGCGGGATGATCATCCTCACATTGATGCAGCTTCAGATGAGGCGAGACGGTGGGTTGGGCAGTGGTGTAGCCCGAAACATTATATAGGCCGGTGTATCGTTGACTACAACCTGGCACGTTCAAGAAATGGGACCACACTGGGCTATAATATTATCCTTGTCCTATTCTCATGCTACAATATAGCCAAAATTCTGCGATAAATGGTCCACCCCGCCGAGATTAACAATTCCGGGCTTCCCAGAGATCAGTAAGCTGCAATCGCATGGGAATCAAAGTCAAGTGGCATAGTGTAGAAGGATGCCTACCATGCCCTACCGGGCGATGGGCAAATAATATGATTCAAAAAAAAAAAGTCAAGTGGAACCCAACGAAAGCAGTCCTCCCTGAACTTTGGAAGTGTATTTCGAAGGTTGTGGACCACATTGAGATCCACTGGAATGCCTGCGTGGCAAAGCCAAAATCTCTCGGGATACTGAAAGACCTCCCCAGGTGCATACCCGAAAACAAATACTTGAGAACCTTGTGAACGGTCGCGATAGAAGACTCTTACATTCGTTGTCATCACTACTGCTAAGCGATATGTTGACATCCGATGTCAAATGTCAAATGCAACCTCGGCTTTTAGGCCTACCTACGCGGCGGGGAGCACACTGGAGTCTGGAAGAGTCTGGAGCAGACTGTAGCACAGCCTGGTTTTGTCCGTTGTGGTGGAGGCTGAACAAAAGATGTGGGAGTGTTGGGTTTTGTTTTGACTTGCATTTTCTTAGTTCCTAGCCGGGAAGAACACAGATACTGGGTCATACTTTAGAACTGCTCGGGCTGCCTTCCATTCGCTGCTGTCGCCGCCGCCAATTAAACGGAGACAACTGAGACTTGTGCAACAAGTGACTATGCTGACATTAAAGCCTGCTAGCTGCATGATAGAAGTCATTTGATTCATCCTGAAATACAGTCTATATACTATAGAGCATAATACTATGATTAAAACATGTGGTTTATTAGAATGAACTGAGTGGATTGTCGGCTTTTGAATAATTCTCACTTTCTGCCTCATTAAGTTTGATTATGGTACATAGTACTCATTTGGGAGTTGAAAGGGAGTTTTACAATGTTATTATGCGTGAAGAATCGAAATCTAACCCTCATCGCGTTTGGCGATGGTGAAATGAACGCGACGCGTTTGATCACGTGGACCCTGATCAAATTACGAGTACTTTATGTACTCGTTCTTTTCATCAATCGGGAACCAGATTTTCAAAATGGCAGAACGTTTATCAGTGCGTCTGAATAGTGTAATGAAAATAGTGGCTGTCCTCATTAGCTTTTTGAAGTCTTTTTAGCAGACTATTCTAATGAAATTAGTGCTTATATAAACCATCGAGCTGGTTCTGGTTCGAATCCGCTGTGTCGATCTATTAGGGGGGCCTTCGGGCATCTCGAATTGGGTTTACATTATTTGTATTTATACCCCAATCGGTGTGTATTCAGTATCTGGTGACAAATTTGGGGATGTGCTGCCTCTTTTATCCTCTTGTAGTTTAGAAATGAGTGTTTGTTCAATCGGTCGTTCACCTTTCACTGTATAGCTTTTCGCTCAACTGTGAAGCATGTCGACCACGCAAAGCTGCCGCCCACCGTCTACTGCGCCAGTCAGAGCCCAGCCCATTCGTCGCGCGCGCGAAAAGCAGCACGAGCAGAGGTCGCATCTGCTTGCACGGGTGCAGGAAGTAGTATTTTGCGATCTCGTCGAGCCCGGGGTGCGCAGAACCAAGAAGACCGAGAAGACTCTGCCGCAGCGCGTCGAGCTCGGGCGCGACGGTGGCGGCGGGGTCGCGACGCGTGGGGAACGCTGTGCCCATCGCTGGCGGGGGCGTCGGCAAGGCATGTGACGGCGCGGGCAGTTTTTGTTGCTGAGCTTGTAGGGAGTACGTTCTATGCCTGGGGGAATAACGCACGCGAACAAAGGAGGCGGAGCCTTGTGTCCATCGCCTCATGTGCGCGCTCGACGTCGTGGTAAGAGAATAACCGGTGCCTGTGCAAAATTACGCGCATGGGAATTTTTCATTACGCAGTTGTACACCTATCCTACATTCTATTCTCGCCGGTAAATAATTATCCTGTCCTGCTCGATGGGCTGGTAATACAATACGTCTTGCGGGATGGGATCGCGAGAATTCACCGTGCACGAGCAGGAGACGTAACCGTGCTCGGCATCGGCGGCGGTCTGGGCCGCACAGCCAGATGTTGGCGGAATTTGCTCAGCGGTTTCGCAATCTGGCTGGCAAGCGCCTTTCCCTGCGAGCAGCGGCGTCAGTGGCAGTATGAAGCGCACCGAGCAAGTAAGAGTATACCTTGGTCTGCAAGTCCTCCCACTTCACCGCGTCCGTCGAGTTCAGCACGAGCAGCATCAGCGGCTGGTAGTCCTCCGGCAGTGGCAGCTGTAGCTCTGGGGGCTCGTCCACAGGGAGCACAACGATGCGGCCCAGCTGAACCCAATCAATCACCCATTCCACCCTTTACAACGGGACGGCCAACGCACCTCACTATCCACCATCCCCGATCCCTGCTCCTGCGTCTCCTGCCACACCTCCCCGCTCAGGCCCACAATCACGCGAATCTCGTCCTTGGGCCGCGACACATACGATGAGAACGACACCAGCTGCCCCGAGGGCGTCAGCAGCACCGCTGTGTGCAGCGCTGGCGGTGAGAGCACCTGGCTGAGCGACTATTGTAGCCGCGAGAGTACCAGCATCCGTGCGTGCAAGCAATTGAGGAAAGAAAGCCGTGGGAGGTGACGTAATGGCGCGTAAAGTCACTAACCACTTTAAAGTGGTTCACGCGACGCGACATCGATTTGATCAGCTCTACAAAATTCATGTCTCGCTCGGTCTAAATACCATCTACGAATCACCACTTGGAATTTTACGCGAAAACTCAACGAGCCGACGAGATTTCTTTGGACATCAACATCCGCGACGCCGCCATTTTGAGCTGCAGTTGTGGACAGATTGCCATTTCATACTGTACAAAAGTTGATTCGAGCGAACATACATAGTGACTCGGAGACGCCTGAAAGAAAACAACAATCAGCTCTAAAGTCGTAGGCGGTCGCTGTACGAAAAATGGAGACTCCCTCACCTGAGATGCGGTTACCATGGAATGTCGAGCCCTTGCGACCTGTACTTCGTCAGTGTTTCCTCAAACTCCTGGGTGAACTCGTATATCGGGTCGGCTCGTTTATTATTGAGTATGACGTGCTTCAAACCGCGCGACTTCATTCTATCCCGCTCCTCGTCAGACAACCACCGCGACGCTATTAGTATCATCCGCACGAAACTCTCTTCGGTAGAATCGGCAGCGACATCGCAAAGGTCCAAGATCCCGAGCTTTGGCACTAACGGCGCGGGAGCGGCAGCGGCATCGTACATCAAGGCCAAAAAGAACTCGGCGTCGATTTCGCTGCCTCCCATGTAGGCGACACCTAGCTGGAGTGCGATTCGGAGTGTGTTGTAAAATGTCCGGCAGGTCCTCCGCGAAGACCGAGTCGTTCAGCATCAGATATTTGAGGTGTGGAGATTGGGTGAGCAATTGGATCAGCATCGGCGTGGGCCGGGATATGAGCCATACAGGGTCAACGCGGGGGGGAGCGAGGGTAAGAGATAGGTATTTTAGCGCGGGGAACCGCAGTTGGAAGAAAGGGTCCAAATGCTCGCCCGCGGTGCATACGACCATGTAACCACGCAATTCCTCCATGTGCTTCAGTACACATTTCTCGACGATGGAATGATCTTCTTTTCGCCACTGGTTAGTGCCGAAGTGTGCAGAACGAGGTTTGTGCAGCGGACGAGGATGTCGAGGCAAACCTGCGGTGATTTGTGATCCAGCGATAGATGAGTAATTTAACCCCAGGAAAGGAGAGGAATATGCGACGATGGGCCACTACGCAGGTCTAAACTGACATCGCGGAGGCGCGGAGCGAGCTGAAATGTATCCAATCCCGCGTCCAGCCTGGGCCTCTCGAGTGTGAGCTTTTCGAGGTTTACCAGTGTACCGGCGGGGATCCTCGCCGGACTTGTCGGTACAGAGTAGGATGAGACAAAACCAGGATGTCCGCAAACAACTCGAAGGGACTGCTGTGGATGGGTGGTGCCAACGGCTCGGGCATCCCATCCAAGTTCTTGCGGTCTCCCAGTTGCTCTGAAGTAGTTTCCACGCGACTTGGGTGAATCAAGTACATGGAGCTCGTGCACTGGGCCAGATGTACAGGTTCCTGGCCGTCAAAATGTGAGACCATAGCCGTTTGTCTAGCACAGTTCCTACCTTGAAACCGGGATATGACGATTCGGATGAGGCTTGAGCACTATATTTTGCACTCACCACAATCATACCTGGTTCTGTGCGAGATAAACTGGTTATCACTCTTCTATTTATACCCCATTTGTTGTCGATTCAGTGTATTAGTTTATTCTGTAACAGATTTGGATATGTGCTGCCTCCTTTATGCTCTTGTAGTTTATAAAGGAGTGTTTGTTCAATCGGCCACTCACCTTTCACTGTATAACTTGTCGCTAAACAGTAAAGCATGTCGACAACGCAAAGCTCTTACAATACATCCATCACATTCCTTGACATTCGTACGCCCTCTGCAAAAAAGCAGGCTTTTCGCAAGGTATGACTGAGGGCATCCATGTATCGATGTGCCGCAGCGTCAAGGTCCGTAAGCCGTGGTTTCACTAGGCCTGTTTCTCTTGCTCAAAGACCCTACTAGTAATCTGGGTTTCATGCCACAGCTTTAAGATCTGGAACTACGGGGTCATTTTTGTTAAACGGTAGATCCTCGGTAGTATCCGATGTCTTGCGTACGCTGGACTTCGGAAAATACCGAGGATTTGATGTTCGGCTTACATGGCGTTCGTATAAATGATGAGCGATCAGTTTCGGCAATTCCCGAAGTGACTCGTACGTGTCATGTGCACAGCCACTGCATGCGCTTCATTGGAAACCGTACATTATATGCATGCTACGTCGATTGTCCATGCCCATCTAGGGATACGGTGAATACTCACTTTCCATGTGGCCTACCTTGTACATTCGTTGCAAGGACCGCTGATGTACCGTTAATTTATGTAAGGGCGAATAGCCGTGTATTTTTTGGTTGCGATACAGAATAACTACTGCGATTGATAGATACTAGTCGATAATG
The DNA here is from genome assembly GCA_029378375.1 of Mycena olivaceomarginata. Lineage (NCBI taxonomy): Eukaryota > Fungi > Basidiomycota > Agaricomycetes > Agaricales > Mycenaceae > Mycena > Mycena olivaceomarginata. The sequence continues at coordinate 32,730 of JARKIC010001935.1, forward strand.
TTTGAGCAGCGAATGGTTATAGCGAGCTGTTGATGTTTATAGATGGAGTTTTTTTTCTGGCCTGAGTTTATGTGAGCTACAAATATAAATCAGCATTCAGGAGGATAGAGTCCAGTACAAAATCCGGACACGTGGGTTTTGGGTGCATTCAAGAACTGTCACCGCGAACGCGGAGCACTACGGATAGGTGGCACAAATATAGTTTCACGGTGCGTGTGTTGAGCCACTTGCATGGTGTCTTCGAACACGGAAACGATATACTGAATCAGCCGTTATTTGTGTTGAATTGCTTAGTTCAAAAAATAAATAAAAAATGCGCGTCTTCGGCAGCCTCCTGAAGCGCCGCAAGCGCGGAAGATTGGAATCGGACATCAATATATTGAAATCAACTTGATGTTACACAAAATAAATTACGAACCGAGTCAAATAAACTTGATGACAGGGATTTTCACTGCAAAACAAACAACTGACCTGTCACAACAGCAAAAAAAGGCTCGGTGATGTCAATGAGCGATGCAAGCGGGAATAACTGATGATTCCGTTGGAACAATTAACCTTCTTTTCAAGCCGGACGGCGGATTCATTGACTTGGAAATACATAAACGATTCTTAACACCGTTGAAAAGCGGCTGGGGTAGTGTGGATAGCTGGAAGGCAAATACTGAATGTACAAATTAGCAACAAAAAACATAAGAAAAAGTAGACAAAAAGTAAAGTACGAGTTATGCCGTGCGCCAGCATCGGCCTCCCCCCAAGTATTGATGAGCGGTTGTGTCCCAATTTGGGCAACGTTGATGAGTTCGATCTGACTTTGACGTAAAGTTAAAAGTTCAAACGCCTTTTGCTGAAGACCAAATTGTAACCAGAGGGACAAGGCTTCCAATACACACCAAAATTTCGGTGCAAACACGTACTCAGTGGCGCAACAGTCACTCCGTCATTAATTTTCCATGCAAACACATACTGATTAAATGAGGGACCCAGTATCACAGCAAATACATGGACAGAGGAAAGTAAGCAATCCTTTAAACACAAATGCCGTCTTCCTCTGATTTTCAGTGCAAACACATAATAGTGAGAGGGAAGCTAGAAGCCACGCACGGACCATCCTGGTGGGCAACTCACAGCCACTCTTGACGTGGCTGCGTCGAGGTTCAAACGCCGACAGGGCTCAGAAATCTTCCAGAAAGTGGTGGTAGCGGGCTCTGCCGCTCGTCGGCCTTACCAGCTTTATTCTACTCAAAGCTCTGGACAAAGTGCTGGATTCGGCAACATTCGGCATGGTCGCGCTGTCGGTCCGACCCGCGGACTGGTCAAGCGTGGTAGACTACTCTACATAGGGGCCAGTATAAATTTTGTATGGGACGGCACGAATGTCACATAGTGCCAGGTCCGCAAGATGCCATCACTAATTCCCTAAAACAGACCTTGACCCTGGTCGGCAACCGTACTGGAGATTAGCCGAAAGTGGCAACGACAACCACTGTCAAAATCGAACCAAAACCGTCTCGCCTACCGTACACACAATCATTCCGTGCACAGCTGCGCGCGATCGAGCGGGGGATATAAACACGGTACACTTTCGACGACGTAGTGGTTCCCTTTTCTTCGTTTCCCTGCACGACGAGCAGCTCCGACGAAAAAGACGGACAATTTTAGAGGATCAGTCCAAGCCCGAGTTGAACGGGCACTTCCGGCTCAACACTCGTCAAAATACAGTTTGCGCAGGCACGGATCACTCCGCCCTCGACCGGAATATCTAGTGGAGGCCCCACTAAAATGAAATGCTGACAAGCAAGAGTTTGATACTACGTTGAGGGGGAACATTGCCGAATTAGTGTCCGGGGGGATTATTATATCAATATCGATGAAGCTTGGGGATTAAGATATTGAGGTGGGAGGTGATTTTCAAGATGGTCGATCGGATGGGGAAACCGAAGAAATGCGGGGCGCGCGAGATTGCAGGATGATCAGAAATTCAGAGAGGGAGCGGTGGACGTCCATGGACCACTCGGTAGGATTCCCGGGCGAAGAACTTGGACAGCGAGTGCGAGTCTCGTGCCTGAGCCCGAGTGGAAGCGGAAGCGGAATAATTGAGACCGGGTTGATGGAACCACGTCACCACAGGTCCACAGCAGGAGATACCTGGAGTTCATCTCCAGAGAAAGAGCTCGGACGGTAAGAATTCGGGGGCAGTCGCAAGCAAGGAAGAGAGGTGCCAGATCGGGGAAAGCGAAACGGGCCGTCAGTAGAGGCATCGCAAGGTGCGAGACAAAAATTACAGTTGGAACCAACGAGGGAAGCCGAGGGAACTTAGCTGGAGAAGTCCCAGGCGGCCTGAGCATGTTCGCGTCACGGTTACAGCTTGTGCGAAGCTGGCGGCACGCCAGTGACGGGATGACGACGAATATCTGCCTCAAACATCCGAAAGCTGGAGCCGTGTCGCGTGAGAGCGGACCGCATTTTGCGTCGTATAAGACGAGAAGAGAAAAAGCCTGGATCAGTGCAGTGACTGCACAGCCGGTGCGGTATTTCCATTCCTCCTGTTGCATTCACTGATTTTTGCTTTGGACGATGCAGGGCGAGCTCGAACATAAAAGAGTAAAGGCATATTACGCCCGCACCAACAAGAACGATGCTGTTGGTCAAATAACACAGTTGGAACGGCGCGACACCGCACTCCTGAAGATCTCTCGCGAACAAAAGGAGGCCGCAAAGAAAGCCGACAACATTCCCCCAGTCGCCTCCATTCCGCAAAAGCGCAAGCGTCCTCAGGGTCGCAAACCTGCTCGGAAGACATTCCCTGCGCTTGATTTCGCTGAGTCGGAATCACTACCGTACACCCCTCCCGAATTTCACTATCATATTTCTCAGTCCCGAAATTTCCACTTCAATCTGAGGCACTGGCTGGGCGAGAACCACGGAGATCCGGCAGTCAAGGTATGATGTTCAACATCTTTATAAATAATAGCTGAGAACTGTACAACAGGATTTTCGTTCCAAGCTACAAGAGCACTTACTCGGCCGGCTACTCCATCCAACTTGATCTGGTGACGGCCAAGAATTCTCGCAGGAAAAACGGAACCATCTCTTGATTGTTAACGACCGTATCTATCGCCACAAGGTCCTTCGAGTCAACTACACCTCATATGATGTTCGCCGGGGCCAAGACTCCGTGAATCCTCGGACTCCAGCGGATATTATGACACTGGCGCCTGAAGGCGCAACGGACGGTCATCCATTCTCCTATGCTCGCATTCTCGGCGTATTCCACTGTGACGTTGTCCACAATGACAGCGGTACCTCACCGCCCCTGTTCCTCTCAGCTTCCTCTGGGTCCGCCGCTTCTGTCTCGACCATAGCTTTAAGGGCGGATTTAAACGGAAACGGTTTCATCGTATTGAATTCCTGGACGAACAGGCCACAGACGCGTATGACTTTGTCGATCCGGACGAGATCATTCGAGCATCACACCTTATTCCGGCTTTCTGTCATGGTCCTACAAATGCGGTCGCCTGCACCACGCTAGGCAGGAAACCAAACGAGTTTGATGACTGACGGTACCACTACGTGAATTTATGCGTCATTTTAATTCTGCCCTTCGCGCGGGTACTGAGGTCTTCTATTTTGAAAGCTTTGTCGATCGTGACATGTTTATGCGATACTTCGGTTGTGGTGTCGGTCACTATCAAGTCAGCGTCCCGGACGCGGATGCCGATGAGCCGAGTCTTCCTGACGACGATGAGGACGTTGCTGGAAGTGCCTCGCATCTCCCGGCTAACGAGCCAGAAGAGACGGATTTGGACTCAGACGAGGAGAAGGAGGAAGAGGAAGAGGAAGAGGAGGACGAGGAGGAGGAGGACGACGACGACGAAGAGGAGGATGAAATTGAAGATGAGGAACTAGTACTACAATCCATATGATATTCAAACTCTAGATTTACATTTTTTATTACTGTCACCCCGTGAAGTTCGCCCAAGTCCAGCAAAATGGCATGCAAACGCAACACAAGCTCGGGCTGAGATCTGCAAAACCTTCACCAAGCTTCTGTACCTTTGCGAGCCTTCGCCAGCATTGCGTAGCATTTACAAATTACAATGGTAGGTGGTAGGTCTGCAAAGCGATTGCACACCGCCATCAGCACGTCGTGTGATTGCAATCGTCACCGGCGATCAGCGAGATCACCCGGTTTTGGTGATGGATCACTTCGGATCAACCCGCCTTGACTCTCTGCCGCCCCTCTTCATCGCTTCATCGTATGCCACTCTTTCGACGCCGTCTAGAGCGACTACTGGCACGCTTTACTGTTCATTCACTGCACTGATCCTCTGGGTCCTGCTGCACGATGTCCCTGTCTCGCCTTCCGATTGCCGTTCCCAATACTGTAGTATTACGACCACTAGTTCAGGTGACGGGTGACGGAGACCTGTGAACTGAACTAATCAAGGTCAGTGACAGTGACAATGAGTTTTCCTGGCCCAAGTAGGCCTAGAAAATTGCAAAATTTCGCTCCGGCATTCGCCGGATTACCTTTTATGGGAATTGTTAGCTGATTGCCGAGCTGTGAACTTTCAATCCAGTGAACTTTTGTGGTAACGGGTGACACCCCATGAACTAATGGTCGTAATACTACAGTAGTAGAGAGTTTGTGGTGAGCCACCGGGAGCCACCCGGTGGCTCATCAGGCATGCGGAGGCAGGTGGCTTCACACCAAATTCTAGGTGTGGTGGCTCTCCGGTGGCTTGTGAGTGGATCAGGTATGACATCATACCCAAATATTTTATACTCATTTATATTCGATCGGAGAGCCACCTCCCAACGCATGCCAGAAGAGCCACCGGGGGGCTCCCGGTGGCTCACCGCAAACTCTCTAGTATTAGGTCCCCGTTGGTCCAAAACGCCCAGTTCCAAGACCGAGTCTCTGTTGGAATATCAAGCTGAGCGAAGCCTCGCTTGATGAGACGTTCGATCTCGACGAGACGTTTTGTCTCGAGCCGATGAGCCGTCCGGTTACGGCACAGACCGATCGTCTATGAACCCCGAAGAAGAAATTGATCCGACGACATTAATGAACGAGTCGTTGGAGACGACCGTTCTACTACTTGTTTAGGCAGAGACTCCGAGTCTCTGCAACGAAAACACAGCCGGTAACATCCATACCGCATGGTTGTGTACAGCCTTTAGTCACATGGTATTTATTAGAAAAGGTATATAAAGGGACATAGAATTACGATGTAAAATAGGCTCGGGAACTTTCCCTTAATTCTACTGCCTCACCCAAAGCCCTCCTTGCTTCTTTCACTTCCTCAGCGCCACCATATCTCAACAGTCTCTTCAATTCTATGGTCTTTCAATTCACTGGTTTTTTTCCGTGGTCCCCCACTCTATTCGACCGTTCAGGTGTCTCACCCGCCACATCCCTGAATCGATAACTCTTGCTTGCGGCGCAATGTCACAACCCACAAAGCTATAGCACGAATGGCTCATATTCGTATTGCAGTTGAATCAATCCAATCAGTCCTGGTAGTGCTCCCTTCCTCTTCGCGTTGTGTTGCCTCCGAAGCCGCTTGCGCTCTCTTGCGTCCCTGTGCCGCATCATCGAATCCTTCTGGCCAGAACTCCCGCACCTCCCGCATTTGTGTGGCTCATCCCTGTGTGTCCGACGATGCCTTAGGAAATTGTGCACGAATTTTACTGCAAACGTCGCAAAGGCCGCTGCTGTGCACCCATATGCATTTTATGAGTGCCCTGCTAGCCCAGGATCTAGACCTCTCATTGGCAAAGTTTCTGGTGTTCGTCCTGAAAACTCAATTTGTGAAACAACAGATACCTGGGTCCTGGCTCACCACACTCAGCTCTTTTGGATTTAGTACAGAGCGCAGGAGCGGAGGCGTCGGGGCGTGGAGCAGCAGTTGGGAACTCCTCGATTGAATTCACGGGTGGGTGATGTGAGCACGGGGACAAAACTTCCTTCCTTTCCTCCCACTGCAAACTCCTCAGGGCTTCTTTGGTGATCTATATACAAACAACTACATAATCAGCCTCATTTCTGACATCCTATTGAATTGAATTTTTCCAATCAACGTTTCAACCCTGCCAGTGATGAAGATGCAGAGGAAAACGAGGGCGGGAATGTTTGCGCATTCATCCAAGTCTCCACTGGTAACGGTAAATCCATTGACAGTAAGCTAGCGCGCAGTAAACATACCCAGGTATTGTTGAAGTGTGGTTGTCATGGACTTCAGGACAAAATCTTGGACCTCGGTCTTCTTCGATGTCATTAAGCACAAGAAAAATTGTATATCAGATTCTTCAAGCTTCAACCGTTCTAGTATTGTACATTCACTGGGGTGAAACAATCTTATCCGGGGAAGACTCACCTGTGTTCAAAAAGACGGGCAATTAAACACAAATGGCCACAGGAAGTGGGACTCTGAGTGCTGCTCAGAATAGAGGGCAGGATTTTGGCCAGAACCTCGGCACGTACTGCAAAACATGGATGAGATAAGGGACAATGAGGGTGCATATTTGCAACTCAACATGTTTTATCGCTGGCAAGACAGGTAACCAGAGCAACGGAGTCTTTGCGTGTAGCCACACTTTGGATTAGTGTTAAAAGTGTGGGCGTGGCATTGTCAATTTGATCCGATGATTCCAGAAACTTTTCTGGCGAGACTGGAAAATGCCACATCAATCATTGAGATGGAGCAAGAAATAGAGGATTCAACTTTCTTGAATGAGCTTTAAAAGCACTTTGAGGCCTGTGACGCGAATGTTCAAATTGCGGTCTTTCAAGACGGAAATGATCGCCGAAACCTGCTCTTGGATTTTGACACGGAATTTTTCTACGCGATGTTTTAGCCATGAGTCACACAAGGCAATACATAATATCACGGTATTCGGCGAGTTTGAGCACAGTTTCAAGTGTTTCAAGTCAGATCCGGATCCCTCTTTTTATTTTATAACAATGCTGTTATTCGTGGCACGACTTGCACCAGCGCTTCACAAAATCTGTCTGGAATTTCTGTCAGTGTGAAAGCAAGTTATTAAAACAAATGTGAGCTAACAGTCTGCAGCCAACTTCAATAGTGTACGAAGATAAGATAGCGCGATTCCCTGGTGTTCGTCCTTGAGGGCAGCAGTGATGAGCGGTATGACATCGGTGAATTGCTGGTCAACAAAAACATGAACTACAAAAAAATGGATCTGGGTGAGAATGTGGACGGCTAGGGATAATGAACTGCTAGACGAACCATAATAGGCAAGTTTGCTCAATTTTTCAGATGCAATGACGCTTGGACTTGTGGCTTTTATGTTGGTCAACACCTCGCGCCAGGCTTTTTGGGTAGCAGCTTGTAATTTCTCGACATCACCCGGGTACAGCACGTTAAATGAACCTAAAGGAGGGTAGTTGCATCATCATGTTATATTATGAGAACGAGATGACTACAAACCAGCCACACGGATGGCAAGAAGGCAAGCATCCAAATCTGCTGATTCCACCAACTCAATAACGGTTGACCTACAGTTGTTGAATTCAGACTCGAAAATCTCTACGGCAACTGTAAGGAACATGGTATCTGTGAACTTGTTTGGTGGCTAACCTTGATCATTCAAACCCAACAGCACATTCAACCCCAATATCCGACATTGCTATGCTGCTTCTGCAGCACACAACACAGTGGGCTGCATCATTCGTCACCTGAAAATTTGGTCAAAATAGTACAGTAGTGCAATCACACATACTCTCTACAGCATGCACAACATGAATCGTACTTAAAAAGATATTTCCTTTTTTCCCCTCTGGGATGCTTGATATGTACAAGATGTGAAGGTTCTTCACTATATCTTGCTTAGCGTAGTGGTTATACCCTGCCCTTTTTTTGTAAGCACGCTCCTAATGACCCTTGTTCAAATCCGGCTGCAGCCACTTTTTATGATCCAGTCCCATCAGATTTGATCTTTCTAAGTCTAAGATTAATCTTGGTACCCCGTTTGGGTAGCTGAGAAGTTCATAGCAATTTGTGTAGAAAATTAATTTTCATGATGTACAATTTTGTGGCAAAATTTAATCACAGCTGCTGCAACCATTGTGGTAATGCACAGGAATCCCAACATTAGCAAGATTCTTCCAGGCAAGGCCAGATGGCCTGCTTATCACCGGGTGGAGATGTGGTCAATTGGGGTTGATGTCGTGGATGTATATTGAGTGGATGGGATATGGAGGCATGGATGGTCTGTTGTCTCTTCTTGACTTTGGTGTCTTTGTGCGGTGGAGATGGGGAGTGTCCTTCCATGCATCTTCCATCTCCAGGGTCTTGTGTCTGCCCCCGCTCATCCCTCCTCCGTACTACAGCTTGCCAAGATTCGGGTCTGGGTTAAAGCATCGTCGACTGCTTTAGCGCACTCTGCAGTATCGTCTCCTTGAGAGTGGCCAACAAGAACCGGATGTTCTGCGTGTCCGTGGCTTGGGTGAGGCTGGGGAAAAGAGAGGTCGGGTTAGTGAGCGGTGGCAAATGCAAGGAGGGAGAAGAAAAGGAAGAAAGGAAGAAGGAAGGACGGAAATAGGAGAGAAAGGAGGAAGAAACAGTAAGATGGAAGAGAAAGAACCAAGGTGAGGAACACTGTATGATCTCACAGGCCTGTGTCTCCACAAGGGGCAACAGGCTCGGAGGCACGGATGTGGACATGATATGCATCATGCATGGCAAACAAGGGGCACCCGGTCCACAGAGTCCTTGAACTAGAACAGAAAAGGCCATCCCTTGTCCTACTTATGTCCTAGTCCTAGTCCTGGGTCACCTCATCTCAGGCATGCACATTGCCATGCAAGAAACACCAGGGGCAACCAACGAGGCATGTGAACACCGAGTGTGTTACACACATGTGGCTCACAGTCAGAACAAAGCCCACAAAGCTGCCTTTAACAAGCAAAGGGGGGCTTTGTTGCATGTTTTATTCCCCTGCACCAGAGAACAAAGCATGCAACAAAGCCACCCTTAGTCTGGTAAAGGCGGCTTTGTAGCCTTTGTTCCATATATGAACCACATGCGTGTAACGCATGTGGTATTCACATGCATCATTGGCTGCCCCCAGTGGGAGGGAGACACCTGGACACAGGGACCTATGCTCCCGTCTGAACTGCGTGCACAATTCAATTCTCCCACGCACTTCCTCCCTTACTCCCTCCCGCCCCGCCCCAACATCACTGCTAGGCTCAATCCCGGCCCGGAAACCGAGGTAAAGGAGGAAATAAAGATGAGCTCTATGTGGCCTGGAATAGTCTCCGTCTACTGGACCACAACGGCATCCATGAGGCGCACTCCGCACACCCGAAAATCCCCCCAAGGCAGCTGGAGCCAGCAGGTGGGTACCTAGTGTCTGTGTCATCCAGAAAAAAGACTGGGACATTCCGCCTCAGCTAGGCTCGTCTCGACTCTGCCGTCTGCTGCACTCGCTCAACGCCCCCACCCCATCTGTCTCGCCGTAACTGGGCATCACATGAAACACCACCCCCCAAAGAGAAAAAGAGAACCGCCCACGCACGGCTGAAGAGACTAGGGCAGAACAAGGGCAGAACAAGGGCGAGGCTACAGACCAGGTCGGATCCCTCTACACCTCTGTCATTTGACCTACTCACATGTATACAAACACCCTCTGCACCAGAAAGGCAAAGAGAGGTCATCGTGGTAAGAGAAAGGCATCATCCGCCGTCCGCCCCTGCGCGCGCGAGGCGAAGATGGGACAAGCCTTCACCGTCACCAACGCGATCGCCGCCTGATCTCGAGAGCCGACCTGACTCGAGGGCGCTCAAAGGTCAGCAGGCACCACGCCCTCGAGCCTGCCCCGCTGTCCAAATTCGCGCGCGGCCGCACACCACCCGCGCCGGTATTGTAGACCTCCACATGGCCCTCGCCCTCGCCCAAGCACAGGCAGGCTGCTGGACGCCTGCGAACCCGCCTCCTCTCCATCTTCCCCTCTCCACTTCCTCCTCCCACACACGCACCAACTACATGCGAACCAGGTCGCGTGCAGCAAAATCAGCCCACCGCATCGTGTCGAAAAGACCGCGAAAGGGCGGACGCCTCTGCATCCCCTCCTCCCATCTTGCTCTCGAGACAAAAACACCCAAAGCAGCAGTCGCACGAAAGAAAGAAAAAAGGGAGCAGCAACACTCACTGCGGATACACGCTCAGCCGCGCCCAATTCTGCTGCATGAAGCGCCACAGGATGTACTTGGCGGCCTTGTTGATGTCGGGGCCGCCGGTGTATTCGGGGAAGTAGCGTTCGAGGGGGACCTGCGGTGGAGGGGTAGGCGTCAGCGAGCGTTTGGGAGCGGAAGGGGAGAAGGGAGACGGAAGGATAGGAAAGGATAGGAAAGGTCGGACAAGGCGAGGGGGGAAGGGTGTGGACGGAAGGAGGGGAAGGGAAGAGAGAAAGGGAGAGGGGAGGGCGCAGGATCAGAGAAAGGAGGGGAGGAGATGCTGAGGAGGTGGTGTGCGGAGAGCGGATGAGGGAAGAGATAGGGAAGGAAGGAAGGCGGAGAAGGGAGCGGAAAAGGAGGTGGCGGAGGGAGAATTCGATGGATAGGAAGGGCGAAATAGCACGGTGAAGGAGGGAAAAAGGAGGTGGGCTACGTGGCAGGACGATGAGAAGCGGCAAGGCAACACTCGGAGCGACCACTTGTAGGCCGCCCATGGCACGCATGCACTCCGGCGCGTCACCTCGGCGGGGGAAAAACACTCTTCCGTTTCCAAGGGGGAAGCTCGACGATCCCTCTCTTCCGCTCCGGCCATGCCCACGAATCCCCCACAGCCCCGCGTCCGTTCACGGCGCGCTCGTACGGGCTGTCTCCTTCACTTCCTCCACAAAAAGTTCTCTCCAAAGAAAATCAAAACCCAAAAATATAACCGAGGAGCGAGGACAGTCGACATACCTTGCTCAACTTGCCCCGAAAGACGTCGATCTTGTTCAGGAAGAAGATGATGCTCGTGCGGAGGAACAAGCGCGAGTTGACGACGCTCTCGAAGAGGATGAGGGACTCGCGCATGCGGTTCTACAGAGGTGGGTGAGTGAGCGTGAGGTACAAAGATGCGAGAAAGAGAATAGAGGGAGGCAGGGAGCGGGAGGAAACACACAGAGACGGGGAGGGGGAGGAACGTGGGGAATGGGACGGAACGAGGAAGAAGGGAAAGGGACGGAATCGTAGGATAGATTGAAGTGAAAACAAGAAGTATAGAGGAAGAGAGAAAGAGCGCAACCCACCTGCTCCTTCTCCTCGAGCAGCACCTGGTCATACTCGCTCATCGCCGTGCAGAATATGATGCTCGTTACGCTGCAGCGAACATTCGTTAAACACAAGTCGTAGTAGCACAAACGCAACGCACCTCTCAAAACAATGCATCCACTTCCTGCGCTCGTTCCGTTGGCCACCGACATCAAACATATGTATGGGCAACCCGCCAACGTTGAAGCGCGTCTCGGTGATGCCGGTGCTCTGCAGTCGCGCGCGGAGGACGTCCTCCTCGGTGGGGAGGTAGGCAGGGTCGGCGAGGCGCTGGATGGCAGAAAAGAAGCTGCGTTTGGCGTTAAGTTTTTTGTAGGCAAAAGAAAAAGTCAAAGGGACTCACTACCCCGCACTATCCATAAGATAAAACTCGCTCCCATGCTCGTCCAGCACCCGGCCCACCACCGGGTCTTTCCACAGCACCTCAATCGCATCCGCCGTCTCAGGGCTCATCCCCACCCCCTCCCCAAACGTCGCCGAATCCACCCCGAGTATCGCATCCGGCAGATGCCTATGCCCCTCCTGGAGCAGTTCCTCAAGCTTACACGCCCGTATCGCCTCGCACACGGCTCGCGCCGAGTCGACCGCATTGCGGTGGATTGTCGGGCGCCACGCGCGCAGCTCGTCGGGGGAGAAGCCGTCCTGGTGGATGATCTTCATCTGCTTCATGATCGTCGACTTGCCCGACTCGCCCGAGCCAAGGAGGAGGATCTTGCATTCCTGTTTGCACCGCTTCGAGTCTTCCTTTAGCTGGCGGTCGATTTCGTCGGACCGCCGCTTGGACGTCCGGTCGGGCTGCGAGGCGCATCCGCCCATAGATGTAGGGCCTGATCGGGTGGTGCGGGAGACGATCCCGAATGTTGCCGATGATGCCGTCACCTCGTTGTTCCTTGGTTACTCCCAATTGCTTTTCATCTTGTTGAGCTTGAGCTTCACTGAGTTTCTGTTCCATTGGCTCAACTCCAAAACACCCCCGACCGACCACCCCGAAAACGAGTTTAGTTAAGCAACCCAGCGAGCAGAAATCCAGCTATATGTGCGCAATATGTGCGTGCTAGTATTTACTATTCTTTACAAGTTCCGACCCTTTGTTTCTTTTTTTCTCAATGCCGTTTCTCTATCCCGACGTTCCTGCTGCCTGCCACTTCACGCTGGCCTGACTGTTCGTACCTGTGTGTCCACAGCGTCTGATTCTGCTCTCGACTTTCTTGCGGCTCTCTATGTCAACTGGTTCGACGCTGCCTTGAACTCAGCACTGTTTGCATAGCTCCAGCTCTTCGAAGAGTCGCCGCACCTGCCCGCTCGCTTCACACCTGGTTCTTTTGCCGTCGGTGCGTCCTTGTCGCCACCGCTGTTGATGTACGTCTGCATCGCTACTTTCTCTTGCATGGGGTGCGCTGCTGATAAATGGTCATTGTCGCGACTCAGACATGACCACGATTAACGTTTGCCGCTCTGAAAACTGTATATGTCACTTTTCCCCAGCCTCGCTTAAATCACCACCGTCGCTACGGCGCTGAATACACGCACATCACAGCGCCGGCACTCCAGCAATGTACGCGATTTACTCCTTGGCCTTCTATTCCTGTGCTGACTTAACTCAGCTCAGCTCTTCGGCATGTCGTAGCGCTTCCATACAGCTACCGCGACTGCGGTGTTCCCCGTCCCGAACTCGCCCCATCCTACCGGCGGATGCAATTCGCCGTATGGTGTGAATCAATTCGCCGTATTCGATGACGATGTGGAGCCCTTGGTGCGCTCGATAGTGCCCGACTGCTTCGCCCTTGGTCCACGTCCGGCACGGCTCTGCCCCGACGACGCTGCGTACCATCTCGGCTGGCGCGCCCGATTCACGCACACGGCGGAGGCGCTGCCGACGCGTTCTTCATCGTTTCGCGGCGGCTCGCCCGGCGCCGCCCCGCGCGGTTCTGCGCATACACTGCATTCGCTTCGTGTCGAGTCGAGGTGCTCATCGCCGTAAGGCGGTCACCGTTCATTCGGACCCCATGCATGCGCAACGCGCTCGCCCGCGTCCGCGTCGCCTGCAAATTCATCCTAGGCGGCTGGCGTCTACGCATCACAATGCCTCGAGTCTAGATCTCATGACGCAGACACCCGGCGCGGGCTGGCTGGAGGAGCGAGCAGCCCCGCCGAGTTCAAGCCCATCACGTCCTGCTTTACCGACCCCGCAAGCCCCGCGTCGCTCATGGGGACCTGCACCAGGCGGTATGCGTCGAGAGCATCCGTCAGTACCCCGGATGCGCGGCCACCGGTCGCTTCCCCTTCACCACATCCAGCCGCATGCCCTTCGTCTCGTCCTCGCGGCATGAACACCGCACCGTACCGCCGCGCTCGCACGGCCGAATCAGAGCGAATGTGGACCCGCCCAGCGCAAGCCAGTCCCGATGGACGCGCTGCGAGGGGCTTCTGCGCCCGGCTCTCTGAAACCTCGGGCGCCGTTTGCGAACGGGCACGCCTGTACCCCGTCCGGGCCCTTCGACGACGTCCAGCGTGATGTACAGGCTCGCTCGCTCGCCTTGGCGCACAGCAATTCTGACGTATTTCACTTCGTCGAGTGTGATGCCCCCAGTACCAGGCCTAGCGTAGGAGGACGAACGAGCGGCGCCCGCCCGGGAGATCCCAAGTTGGTGGTGCGGTGCCTGATTAGGTTCTCGCCGTGCACGAGACAGTGGACCCGTTGCGTGGCATGGCACGGGCGAGCGCGATCGGGTGAGAGAGAGGATGGGGGCGGGAGAATCGCGGGCCGTCTGAATGTACTCTCTGCTGCGCTACGAATCGACGCAACTCGCGGACACGGTCGACTGCAGTGGTGCGCTGGTTCTTTTCTCTCGGACCCTTCCGTACTGACTTGTTACAGACTCTCAGCACCGCATCCCGTCTGCACTCTTCAGCAAACACTGCGGCTCTCTGCACCTGTGCACACTGCCACACCTAAGTGACACCTTCTGCCGCCAATCGACACACCTCAGCTCCTGCCCAATTTGCGTCCGCTTGGCTCATCCATGAATTCCGGTGGAGTCGATAACGATGTGTGAATGGCGACGTCCTCACTAGCCTCCAACTCCTCCGCGGCACGCGCGACTCAGCACGCTTATACACGCGCACCGATACGGCTCCAAGACTGCCATGGCAAAGGTTCGCACCTCGCTGTGCCCCTGTCTCGTCGCGGTGCTCGTATGCCCTATGACTTTTCGTACAGGCGCACGTCGTCGCCCACACGGAGCACCGGGGACGCACATTGGAATGCGCGCGCTCATTTTCTCTCTTCCGCAAACTCCCCGTTGCAAGCCGCGTCTGCCCATTCAAATCTCACCCCCGCAAATATTCCGAGTCGGCCCCATCCTCCTCAACCATCCTCACAATCACTGGCCATGGTCTCTGCTTATTACTGCACTATGGCTCGGGTCGCGTCCTTATCTAGTGGCTTCCACTGTATTCGCTTTGCCGCTTCCCTGTTGCATTTAATAGGCTGCGGAGGCTTCAAGACCACGTCAATTTTGTTCATCTTTGTTCGCACAACCTGATCTCTGACACTTTCCTCGCCGTTGATCCTGTCAATACTACGGAATTTCAGGTGTGGTGATCTGAACCTACCCCAATTGCTTCAATTCGATTTCGGTTTTTTCTTAGGGTGAAATCTTCTAAACATCTTCAACAACTCAATCTTCTGTTCCCCTCTCACAGTCCAATCCGACCGAAACACCGCGGCTTTGTTCAAACTGCCAGGACCCGAGCATATTCTTGACTTGCGAATTGGAGGGAATCAAGGACCAGTCCATCTGAATGCTGGCAATCCCCTTCGCTATTCTCATATTGATCACTTCCTCGCCCTCCACATCCCGTATAATCATTTTCGTGGGCGCAAGAGGTGGGCGGATCGAAACTCCCGGATATCAACCTCCGAAATCTAGTTGGTGGCTGTACCCCCCTCCCCGCCCTTGGCCGAGTGGTTACTACCTGCGGACCGACTTCCGCGGCCAAATTTTGTCGGCAGAAGCCGAACATCAACTTCGCTTGTCCGGTCCGACTCGCTAATGGCGAATCGTTGAATATCGTCCTTCAGCTTCCCCAAAATATTATGAAAACCTCTCCAGTCGCTTTGGAAGACACGATTATGTGGGGGTCTCTCAATCATGTTTGTAAATGGGCTTGTTGCGGGACGAGAAAACAGAAGTTCGACCAGATGTGTGTTAAACCCAAAAAGGGTCGGACCGGACTCCCGACTTAAGTCCGAAAAGAGGTTGATATCCGGCATTTTTCGGCCGCCCTGGGCGTGCTCGATCATTCAGCCGGCCGATCCGCCCCTGCTCTTCCTTTATTCCCCAGGACATCGCCTGGCAATTGGCCAGGTAATAATGGGATTCCAGCGGGAGGAGAACAGCCATGCAGCCGCTCTGGAGATACTTATCATCATTCGATGGCTTTTAGATAGATTCTACTGTACGATTTCGACCGGGTATTCGGTCACGGGTCACAGCGCTCGATGAATCGAATACTTGGTAAATATGTCACTGGTCACTGGGACCATTGAATACTTGGCTGAATAAACTTCTTTAAGGACTAAAATTTCAAAATTTCTCCCCGAATCCGCAACCGTAGGCATGGTAGGATCATCATCGAGCACAGCGTACATAAATCGGGTCGTCTACGACACAGTTTGGTCCCACATGTCCGCTCCACCAGGTGCTTTCACATTCCTCTTTGCACGGCGAGTAGCAAGCGGGAGGTCAGCAGGATTGAAATCAAGTTCTTGTCAAGTTCAGTATCCTCTGCAGAACCGCTCCGCTCCAAATCGCCGCTTGAATTGCACGCGAAACCGGCCGGCAGCGCACACAAATCTCGATGAATACTTTGAAAACGAACACTTGGAATCGGGGTCACAAGTCCTGCCCGCTGATGAATTGATGGCAAATGAATACTTATGGTCACAGGTCACAATGGGCGAATACTTGGTCGAAATCGTACAGTATCCGTGTCAGACTTCTGTGCGGAAATGGGATTCCAGCGGGAGAAGAACAGCAAGCTTTCGCATAGATTCCATCCGTATCAGACTTCGGTGCGGAAAGCGAACAAAGCTTGTATCCTCCCTCTCACGCTCTGCGTATAAATTCGACGGGTGATCCAGCCGCCCAAAGCCCCATGTCGATGGATTCGGTATCAAAAACAATTTCTTATTCCTATCCCAGAAACGCTGACTCTGCCACGGATCCAGGACCCAGGGGCTCGTCTGGTCCCAAGCACTTTACTTTCTTGTGCCACAATTCTGGTCAGTTGCCAATCGTCTCATCCTAATTTCAGGTTGAAATAATCAGGTTTACGACTGGATATGCAATCTTGATCGCGAGGTTCGTCACATTCTGACATGTTTAATCGGTCCCCAAGAATCCTCCAAACCATTCCAGATAACGCATGTGTGGTCTCGCCCGTTGTCCACGGGGACCTTACTTTTCGCTCTCAATCGCTATGGCCCATTCATCGATATATTTGTCGCCATCTCGGGTGAGCTACGCGAGTTCTTGCTGAGTTGTGTCTGACCGGAATGTGATTGGCATGCAGCTAAATTCGGGCGAGTTTCCCCAGAGGTGTGAATTGACGTTTCATTCGCTCATTCTCACTGGTCCCCCGCAGCAATGTTTGACTCGGAACACCGTCGTTGCATGTAATGCTCAATCGCTGACCTTGCATGTCTCCTCGTCTCCTGACAACGATATCACCAGGGCTTTCGGTTCTCGGAATATTCTTCTCCGAAGGTGTCGAATCCAGTCCCAGCCATATCATCTGTCGCGTTCACCTCCATTTTCAGTCATCTTGATGTTACGCACATGGGCTTTCTGGGATCGCAGGCGGATAGTGCTCATATGGCTGATAATCCTGGGCACGGTTCGTCCTACCTGATTCTTTGAATGAGTAGCGATAATGGCTGATCCGGCCCTAGTGCGCACTCGTCACCAGCATGGTGACCACGCAGCTTGAGCTGGAGTCCCTCGATTGTGAGCACACACAAATCTGCTGCTATCTTATACCCACATCTCAGACATAACGACCACGGGTGTTGGCTGCACGCTTGCGAAGGCGAGCTCCATTATCATATTTGCCTATTTGTCCGTCACAATCCTTGAGACAAGTAGGTTCAAGTTTTTAGAAGAATAACCGACCCATCGACTGATTCCTGTACGACCTCAAGCCATAGTGGTTCTCACCGCTGTGAAGGCGTATCGTGACCGTGGGTTCAATACCTTCGGTAGCGGTAATATGGAACTGAGCGCTGTTTGATTGCAGTCCGATACTCGCGCCAACCTTGGCTCATCCAGTTGTATCGAGACGGTGATTCCACCAATTCCTTAGCTGTGCCTACTCATCTGTGGCGTCAGGCATACTGTTCTTCATCTATCTTCTCAGTGAGTCCTTCAATGCCATACCCGCTTCGGAAATTCCTAGCCAACTCACACCAGTGATCTCGCTCGCGAATATCCTCGTTCCCATTCTCGCCCCCGTGGGTCTGCACTTGGCGCTCTTGTCCTCCGCTAACCCCAAATCATAGTCGATATTCTCCAACTGGCTTGCGAGGTGACTGCCAACGAACGACTATATGCTCACAGCTCCGCTGATCCCGCCTGCCAGCCCGCAGCGCGTCCTGCACTCCGTCCTGTGCACCCGCGTTCTGCTCCGCATCCGCGCTCCCCCCTCTCATCATATATCATTCCCGGTGTCCGTCTCAGTTGGCTTCCCGGAGAGTCAAGATACTAGTGCTGCCTCTTTGCATTTTGCTCATTAATATAGACGCCTTTACGCACACGTTGAAAAACCACTGTTTCCCGCGCACAGGTAAACTTGAACGATCGGCCCGTCTCGTCAATTCTCTTCTCTTCTCTCTGAAGCCTCGTGGGAAGGCCCTAGTAGTGTGAGCTCTACCTTCAGATCTAGGACGGTAAGCTTCTTATTATCGTAATCCTTAACCTGGGCTGCAAGGCACTCGAATATTGCGCTCTTGTTGCGCTCAATCAATTGTCGCAGGTGCGCACCACTGCACGTTGGACCCATATTTGTGTGGTACTGTCACCCCAGACATGTGCGATTGATAAGTTCCAACCTGGGATGGACAAGTGCGGTCCCGGCTCCGTGCATCCTCCGTGTCAAAGACATCGAGCTCAAACTTTTTATAAAACAATAAAGGTCGAGAGAGCCAGTGACGAGAAAAAAGCAAGGGAAAAGAAAAAAGGCACTCTTTTTATGCTGCGCAAGTGGGGACCGCTCCGCTTTGGACTGATATTGTCAATGGTGGGAAGCGATACCTGGCTGGTGCGACGTTGGGCCTGGGCCAGGGGGCACGCTTAATTAATTGAACCGAGTGCCGCAGCCGGCAGCACGGCGGTTGGGTTCGACGGATTCATTCACGCTAGCGTTGCCGGGTAAGAGTCTAAACTGAGTCTAAGAAAAGATAAAGACAAGGCGGCGCGGGAGAACAGCGAGAATACAGACCCTATGTGGACCGCTCGGTTGAACCAGAGTTTTATTTCCAGCTCCGGGGACTGTTGGCCCTTGGGCATTGTCGCAGAGCTGTAATATTTTATTGCCATAATCGGAATCCTACCTCGCTCGTAGGCCAGGCGAGCAAAAAAGTGCGATACAGATTGCAATGATGATTCATGGTCCAAGCCCCAGTCTAACGGGCAGCTCTTGCATATTTATCCGACACGTTTTCAACTGATGCAGGTGCGGAACACTCCACATTAGACCCTTCTCTCACCGATGCCGAAGTTGTAACTCCATATACCTGAGTGAAGGAGTATGACACGGGGAAGACCGGGACGAGAATTCGGAACTGCACGGAACAAAGTTGAAAAAATCTGGCTTAGGCTTCGGAGCCGGCGAGGTAGCCAGTGTACGAACCCCTGAAAAAGGGGAAGAAAGAAAAAAAAATGAGTAGTCTGCAAACAAAAGACGTTATATGGCACTTCCTTGGGTAACGGAAACAGATTCAAGCCGGGTCGAAACCGAATACACGCGATGGCCGTGAGAAGTTGCGGCGGCGAGGTGATTCTCTGACCGAAGAAAATTGTTGGGACCAAACGATGTGGATAATATACGTCATTTTCAAGAAAGAACGTGCATTTCACGCATCCAACCCGTCTACGGCCGTCAACGGCCACCCGTCCCCGTCGTAAATGCTTTCGGCCAAAGCCTCGACGGGACGGGACGGCATGCCATCGATGGCACCCGTCACACCCGTAAATACGGCAGCCCGAGAAAGAGCACTGACTCCGTCATCGTGCTTACGCTCAGATCAACTTGTACGTCAGGTGGGGCCGGTAAAACCCGGCACTCATGCCGACTTGATCCCCAACCAAGTTCTTGCCATTATGAAAACCACCAACAGATGAACATTGACGAACCTCAACCCCAAAATCACATGTTTAACACTACCGAGGTTCAAGGTTCAAGTTGTTTGTAGTGGCTGTCTACGAGAAACTAGTTTGACACAGTCAGCCTCACCTTCTGCCTGCATCCAGTGTCCTTTCGCATCAGTGTCGGTTGAGCTTTGAAATTCAGCTATTGTGCGTTACCCAGACCTTAAGCCGGCTTCAAGTCATTCTCTCCCCTCCCGCAGGGTACAGTCATGGAGCATGGTGCTGGTACCGATATATGTCACTTTCTTCCATGGTCGCACTGGTCCAACCATTCCTCACCTAGACCTAAAGTTGTACCTAACAGCGTGAAAATCCGGAAATGAGTCGGCCAAGACACATGCTCATGAATGAATAAATATATAAATATTGGAACATATAGGTACATGTACAGACGGGGAGACCCATGAACGTGAGCCAGTAATCCTAATTTGAAACGTGTTTCAATGAAAGCGCTCGGGTATCAAACTTTACTCGAGACTACAACTTAATCAGAAATTTTCTGAAGTGTATCTTATGTTTCAACTTTCAACTGATCGAGTGCGGGTGAGATGGCGGGTTCCTAAGAGTTTTGTTCGGCAGCCAAAAGCCTCGAGTCAATTTGGGTGATGTGTTTGGCTTGCAATGACTGCTCAAAAAGTGGTCGAGCAGCTGTCCACAAGGAAATAGCGTGTGTGCTTTGCCCTCGCTTGTGTGCAAGATCCCCAAGACGTAGCATGGTCTGTGCTCGGCTTTGATGGACACCCATATAAGTGAATCCCTCTAAGGCAACTGTATAGAGATTGTTTGCTGTGTCCTCATCCTTGTTTGCGATGCATACATCACCGAGAAAGAGGAGTGCCTTGTGTAATGCCAATTTTTCTCCAGATTTGGAGGCAAACACCAAATATGACACAGGCCACCTGTAGTGCCATTCAAAAGCCGGCCAATCTTTGATGTTTGCAAGTTTTTCCAGGCAGAAAGTTTGTCCTTCGCTGCTCTTTCCCCAAACAACATGGAGACATTTCTGGAATTTGACCTTTGCAAAGTCAAATTTTCCCTCTCTGAGTTCTAGCGCGGCCTGAACCATGTCACAGAGTGTATTTCCCCCAAGATCATGAATGCCAAAGGCTTCCCTTGCTTTGTTCAGATTCTGATACACCTCCGCAGTGGACATACCAATCTTTATGTCAATCTGGGCAATATTGAGAAGTGCCGATGCATCACATTCACCATGTTGGTCAGCGGAAGTGCTTTGAAGTATTTGATTATTGATGTGTTTCGCTTGTGCATATTCTGACTTGACCAGATGGACCTCTGCCTGGCTCACTGTGATTTGGTGACCAAGATGGCTGCCAGACAGGCCACAAATAGTAATGATCTCTCTTGCCCTGCAAAGTTGGATCATGCTCTCCTGATAATCTCCCAGATCTGTTGAGCACATAGCTGCGGTCCAATATGCTCTTGCTTCATGATACAAATTGCCTGACAGTTTGGAAAGTCGTTGAGCGTCTTGAGCATGCCTCTGGGCCGTAGCATAATTTGAGGCATTGCGTTCGAGCCAAGCAAGGCGGAGCAAAGTATTACACCACTGGTCTCTGTCTCCACATAATTGGGCCAACTCTAGTGCTTTTCCGTAACATTTCCTTGTTTCTCCCCAGTCCAATTTACGATAAAGGAAATTCTCTCCTACTGCCTGATAAAATTTGCCTGGCATGAACCATAGTCATATGAGACAAATCCTTAGTTGTGGAATAAATTGCACTCACACTCAAGCAGGGGATCACTGATTTGGGGGAGGTGCAAGATTGTCTGAGTCACCAGCTGTTCTGTTATGGATGTTTGGTTGTAGCTTCGTGATTGCAAGGCTTCTGTGAGAAAAGCTGTGTCCAGTCTGTAATCACCGAACCCAGACAAAATAGGCTCAATCTGATCTATCAGCAGTGTTCGACCATGTCCAGTCACTCTGTAAAACGAGTTCAGAAGCAGTGTGCAATGTATTGTGTCGACAACATTCGGATTGCTGTCACAGAACCCTCGCTGCAAGACTTCTTGTAAATTAGCCAGATTTGAGGTTATTTGACTGACAATAGGCTGAAGCTGTAGCTTTTGGTATAGCTCCAAAAGTGTGTATAAGAATTTGCAAATTGTTTGAATGAGGGATTGGGAGGGAGGCAAAAGTTTTTGGATATATTCTCTCACAGGGACCAATGATCGAAGTCGCTTGTTTCCATCCTAATATGCCAATGACGTAGCCAGCAATGTGGCCTTGCATCCAAGAATATTGGCAATTGGAAGACAGCTTTGGACCAGTTCTGCATCAGAGAGACCATTGGGGAGGATTGACAGGAGACTCAATAATTCCCTACTACCGGATGTAACCCGTGGGCTGAAGAGTGAACGACTAATAGACACATCCAAATTCGAGTTCCTGTCATACCCAACAGAGAAGGGATGTCTTCTCAGTTTCCCAGCGGGTCAATACATTGTTCAGGCCTTCATAGTCAACCAGATGGGCAATAAGATCTACAGCCAGAGGCATATTATCTGTGATCTGGAGAAGTTGGTTGATATCCTCAACTGTGTAGGCATTGTCTGTGATGTCCATAAAGGTTTGTTGTGCAGCATAATTGGACAGTGGTTGCAAGGGGGATAGAAATGGATGAGTCCAGCAAACTTTAGCTGGCCGTTCAGCCCCACGCATCGTGATCTGGTGAATGTGAGCGAGACAAAATTTGAATCCATGTAGGCATACCACCAAGGCAAGGTGTTCCACCTCAATAAGAAGGGAAAGGAATTTTTCAGTCCCATTCCGAGAGTAAATTGGTTCCCACACTGTTTCCATGTTGTCCAGGATCAGTATTGAAGAGGGCTTTCTTGAGAAATACTGCACAACAGATTTTGTGAGATTCTGGCCAGGATCCAACCCAAGATGGAGTCCAACAAGTGCAGCAAGTTCAACACTGGTTCTCGCAGATTCTGCACTGACAAAAAACCGGTGGTCAAATTTGGCACAAGTGTCTGGGTGGTGGAGCACTGCTCTTGCGAGACTCGTCTTGCCTATTCCTCCTCCTCCAAGAATGGCTATTCTTGGTGAATGTGCCATGAGAATCTTCATGATACTTTTCACTTCCAAATCACGACCATGGAAGATCTTGGGCTTTGAGGGCAGCATTGAAAATGAAGCGGAACTTGAACAAATCTTCAGTGCAGGATTGGATGACAACACTGGGGTTTACCTGTTTTTGACTCATTGGCACCTATATATACCTGATTCTCAAATTTAGTAGTACACTCGAAATCCACGATGTGTATATACCAACGATTCATTTGAGACTGTACTGGTATCAGAAATTGCTTGAATCGACTGGAGGCAATTGCTCATGAATGATCTTGGCTGTCTGTTGCATGTCCCCAATATCGTTGAATGTTGTGACTCCGTTGGTGATCTATTTATCTCTGGTTAATTATCTGCTCCAAAGTAACAATATCAGCTGCACCTCGAAGACCTCCATTGCATGATCCAGTCCCGCATGACAGTCTCTGAGTAGGTTTTTCATCTCATTATGACGGAACAGGTGCTTAAGCTTGTTGCCGTCTTGTTGGGCTTCGACAAATGTATATATCTTGTGGAGTGTTCTGGAATTTTGTCTGATATATCTAAGTCTATCTTAAAGAACCAAACTCATCCCATGAAGTTCGCGAGATTATTGAGCATCACGGGAGCCAGGGACCCGACTGTTTCGGATTTGAGATGAAGGTTGATTATTGCGTACAGAGTTTGGTGAATTTTCTCCATGAGCCGAGCACATTCATTTTTATTTCTTTTGGCATTCTATGATATTCATCGGGTTACTTAGAAGCTGAGGAGTGCATGCCATCACAAGTTCTCACCTGAGTGACATCAATCAGGAGCAGAATGGTCTTTGAGATGGGTTGAATGAATGGAGGCCCAAATGCATCATTAAGCTCGTCGAGGAGTGTTACTGCAGCAGTCAAACCGCTTGTGATGTTCTGAATACGAAGTTCTGTAGCAGTAGGCTGGTGGGGCATCGTGGGGTGAGGAACAAATTGGTCGGGGTCGTCCGTGTGATATATGTGGCATCTGCGGGAACCGTTCACCGTGCTTAAGAAGCAAGTCTCTACTTACGGCGTGCTTCTGCCAAGACTAGATAGCAGGGAGCGGCAACTATTCGGGAGCACAAACTCGAAAACGGGCATCACCCCCTGCGTCACCGTCTTTCAGTACCTTGAGACACCTGAAATATCCGGATTTGAGAGCATTTACCATTTGGAAAGCCATGTCCGGTCTTGCAGTGGAAAGGACCGAGATTGAAATGCAGTTCCGACTCGGGAGCAGTACTTGTCACCGGGTTGAACAACGGCACAAAATCAGTCGGCAGCAGTACATTGAGTCAGTGCTTCTTGATGGCCCATGGCGACTTGTGATTCTGGAAACAAAGATCGGGTCCCCGGGACAGTGGTCAAAGTTCCAAAATATTGATGAGACTGAGGAGTGACCGAAGCTATCGCCAACAACTTGAATTCAACGCTGAACTGACACACACCCAAGTATCGATATCATTGACGGCACGTCGCCATTCCAACCCTCCCAGAATACGCAGCATATTGGACCTGCTGATTAAGTTCGAAAGTCGAAGGAGGTTGCGATCGCCAAACGAAGCCAGAGGCCATGCAGCCTTTCTCCTCCAAGATTTCCTAGAAAAAGTTGAAACCTGATTCACTAAAATAGCCAGGCCGAAACAAAAAGGGAAGGCCCTTACAAGCCCGAATCGAACAAGCGGGTCGCACGACTACATCATCAGGCAAACCTCGCCTGGTGGAATGAAGTTTACAGCTCACCTACGGCTTCTTCCATCCCATCCCCGTAGCCGTCCATTAATTCTTCCCTGCACAAGGTAAGCTTGGAACATGAAATACGCGAGATGAACTTCTTGAGAAGATGCTGCTTAGCTGCCGTGTAGTCCCTGGTTGAAGTTCTTGCCCCCGCGGCAGCATCCTCGTTCCTCCGTATTTCTAAAGCTCAAGTCCTCGATCGTTCAATCGACCCGCTCGTTAGGCAAAAAATTTACCGCACGCCCGAGTTCCTCAGTATCAACGGGAACAATACCGCGGTCTCATTCACCGAATTTACTAAGCACACCACCCATATGGTAAAATAGCATAAACCAGAGACTTCATGCACTTGCGCACAGCTGAGCAAGCGTCACCGTATCCCCCGACTCATCCAGGATGGTGAGATCGGCGCCCGACTCGCCCCCGTCTGCGATCAGCGACCCGATCGCTGTACCCGTCTTGTCAACGACCGTCTGCAGGCTGGACGCGACAGTGGCGAAGTCGCCCGCGGCGTTCGCCTTGGTGGCGGTATCGATGGCCGCCAGAATCGCTGTGAGGGTGGCGCCGCCTTGGTTCGCTGCAAGCCTAATCGAAGAAAATCCAAGTTAGCAATTGGTGTTGCGAATCAACTTCGGGAGCTGTGCGCACGGATCGGGGACCGGGCCAATGTTCTGGATCCCAGTCGCGGTCGACTTGAGTTCTGCGAGGTTCGAGGTGATGAGATCCTTGTTGCAAGTGGGTGGGGCGTCGGCTTCCTGGGCACACGTGAAGTCGTCGCCTCCCGCATCGAGGCACTGCTGGAAGACGTCGTTGCCGATATCGGGGATCGGAGCTGTGCTTGTCTGAGGTTCGCCTGCGCAGAATGAGGTGCACTCACCCGCGAGGACGCTGGACGCGACCAAGGTACAAAAGAAAAGTGCGACTTTGTTGAACATAGTCGAAGAGGTTGTTGCAAAAAAGGGTGATGGAGCGAAGGAGAGAGAAGGTTGATAGAGATGAAAGGAAAAGACACCAGGTGAGGGAACGACATTCCTCCCCGCCCCTTTATGAAGGGAGCAACAAGTGATGTTAGTCAGTTTTCCCATGGGTTAATTCATTCGCGGGAGGATCATCCTCACATTGATGCAGCTTCCGCCTATCGAGACGCAGGCGTTAGGAAGCCGGATCTCTTCTGGTATCTCGTTACACCGCCCATTTCCCAGGCTTTTTGTGAATTTATTTGTGAGTTTTTAATTGGCGACAAACCAAGGGCGTTGTTTTCGTGAGTTTTTTTTTCGGAGGCCGATACCGAGTATCGGTGGTCTGGAGTCTGGACGAAATTGTTCAATACCATTCTGCACGGATATTAGGTATCACGAATCGTCTGGGTTAGAAACAATCACGTCAGGTCTAAGACGGACGGATGGAATGCCATACACATATCATTTGTGCACAGCTGCGCGATCGAACGGGGGGAATAAACACGGTACACTTTCGGCGACGTAGTTGTCCCTTTTCTTCGTTTCCCTGCACGGAATATATAAATACGAGTGGCAGCTCCGACGAAAAAGACGGACAATTTAGAGGATCGGTCCAAGCCCGAGTTGAACGGGCGCTTCTTGCTCAGGTAACCCTCGTCAAAATACAGTTTGCGTAGGCACGGACCACTCCGACCTCGGCCGGAAATCTAGTAGAAGCTCCACGAAAATGACATGCTGACAAGCAAGAGTTTGTTTGATACTAGGTGGAGGGGGAACGTTACCGAAACAGTGTCCGGGGCGAGTAGATCAATATCGATGAAGCTTGGGGATTAAGATATCGACGTGGGAGGTGATTTTCAAGACGGGCAAATTGGGTCGATCGGATGGGGAAACCACGAACTGCCAATTATCGAGACTTCGATCTTTGATCCTCATGATGAGCTGTGACCGCATCCCAGAGAGATTCATTCATTTCATCCATTCATTCGAAAGACGGCCCGAGTGAAGAAATGACAGGCGCCCGAGATTGCAGGATGATCAGAAATTCAGAGAGGGAGCGGTGGACGTCCGTGGACCACTCGGTAGGATTCCCGGGCGAGGAATGCCATTCAGATCGGGGTGGGGTAGCGGAACGAAATGGATCCCCTTGGACAGCGAGTGCGAGTCCCGAGCCCGAACCCGAGTGGAAGCGATAGTGATTGAGACCGGTTGATGGAACCACGTCACCACAGCAGGAGATACCCGGTGTTCATCTCCAGCGAAAGAGCCCGAACGGTAAGAATTCGGGGCCAGTCGCAAGCAAGGAAGAGAGGTGCCAGATCGGGGGAAGGGAAACGAGCCGTCAGTAGAGGCATATGCATTGCGAGGTGCGAGAAGAAGTTTCCAGTTGGAACCAACGAGGGAAGCCGAGGAAACTTAGCTGGAGACCGGAGACGTCCCAGGCACCCTGAGCATGTTCGCGCCACGGTTACAGCTTGCGCGGCAAGCTGACGGCATGACGGAATGACGACGAATATCTGCATCAAACCTCTGAAAGCTCGAGCGGTGTCGCGTGAGAGCGGACCGCATTTTGCGTCGGTGTGTAGACGAGAGGAGCAAAAGCCCGGATCACTGCAGTGACTGCACCGATCACGTCGGATCAACCCGCCTTGATCGCTTCATCGCATGCACACTCTTTCGACGCCGTCTAGAGCGACTACTGGCATGCTTTCCCGTTCATTCACTGCGCTGCTCCTCTGGGTCCTGCTGCACGATGTCCCTGTCTCGCCTTCCGATTGAATCCGTTCCCATAAGTATTAGGTCCCCGTTGGTCCAAAACGCCCAGTTCCAAGACCGAGTCTCTTCAATTCTATGGTCTTTCAATTCCCTGGATTTTTTCCGTGGTCCCGCACTCTATTCGACCGTTCGGTTCCGGTGTCTCACCCGCCCCATCCCTGAATCGATAACTCTTGCTTGCGGCGCAATGTCACAACCCACAAGGAATAGCTCATATTCATATTGCAATTGAATCAATCCAATCATTTCTAGTAGCGTTTTCTTCCTCTTCGCGTTGTGTTGCCTCCGAAGCCGCTTGCGCTCTCTCGCATCCCTGTGCCGCATCATCGAATCCTTCCGGCCAGAACTCCTCCCGCACCTCTCGCATTCGTGTGGCTCATCCCTGTGTGTCCGACGATTCCTTGGGAAATCGTGAGCCAATTTACTGCAAACGTCGCAAAGGCGGCTGCTGCCGTGCGCCCATATGCATTTTATGAGAGCCCCGCTCGCCCAGGATCTAGACCTCCCATTGGCAAAGTTTCTGGCGTTCATCCTGAAAACTCAACTTGTGAAACAACAGATACCTGGGTCACCGCGCTCAGCTCTTTTGAATTTGATACGGAGGGCAGGAGCTGAGGCTTCGGAGCGTGGCCCCACAGTTGGGAATTCCTTGGTTGAATTCACGGGAGTGTGATGTGAGCACGGGGGAAAAACTTCCTTCCTTTCCTCCCACCGCAAACTTCTCAGGGCTTCTTTGTGGTGATCTATGCGCAAACAACTACATAATCAGCTTGTTGGACGGAACGGTTTGCAGTACGGACCATGGACCCATTTAGGCAGTTGTGACGGGACCGACGTATGTATCGTGACGAGTCGCGTCGCGCAACCCTCACTTGCGTACTCCTACGTGCGTTCTAGTGAGGGTACGTTCTTTCCATCCTATTCACCTTATACAGTAGCTCATCATATAATGGATACATACTCAGTGTACAGGTGAATAGACAGACTTGCGTACTCCTACGTGCGTTCTAGTGAGGATACATACTCACTTAGTGTACAGGTTTTAACGCAGCCTCATTTATGACATCCTATTGAATTGAATTTTCCCAATCAACGTTCAACCGTGCCAGTGATGAAAATGCAGAGGAAAACGAGGGCGGGAATGTTTGCGCATTCATCCAAGTCTCCACTGGTAACGGTAAATCCATTGACAGTAAGCCAGCACGCAGTAAACATACCCAGGTATTGCTGAAGCGTGGTTGTCATGGACTTCAGGACAAAATCTTGGACCTCGGTCTTCTTCGATGTCATTAAGCACAAGAAGAATCGTAGATCAGATTCTTCAAGTTTCAACCGTTCTAGTATTGTACATTTACTGAGGTGGAACGATCTTATCCGGGAAAGACTCACTGTGTTCAAAAAGACGTGCAATTAAACACAAATGGCCCCAGGAAGTGGGACTCTGGGAGCTGCTCAGAATAGAGGGCAGGATTTTGGCCAGAACCTCGGCGCGTACTGCAAAACATGGATGAGATAAGGGACAAAGAGGGTGCATATTTGCAACTCAACATGTTTTGTCGCCGGCGAGACAGGTAACCAGAGCAACAGAGTCTTCGCGTGTAGCCACACTTTGGATTAGCGTTAAAAGTGTGGGCATCGTCGATTTGATCCGATCCGGAAACTTTTCTGGCGAGACTGGAAAATGCCACATCAATCATTGAAATCGAGCAAGAAATAGAGGATGCAACCTTCTTGAACGAGCTTTAAAAGCACTTTGAGGCCTGTGACGCGAATGTTCGAATCGCGGTCTTTCAAGACGGAAATGATCGCCGAAACCTGCTCTTGGATTTTGACGCGGAATTTTTCTACACAATATTTTAGCCATGAGTCACACGAGGCAATACATAATATCACGGTATTCGGCGAGTTTGAGCACAGTCTTAAGTGTTTCAAGTCGGATCTGGGTGTCACTCTTTTTATTTGATAACAATGCTGTTATTCGTGGCACGACTTGCACCAGCGCTTCACGAAATCTGTCTGGAATTTCTGTCAGCGTGAAAGCAAGTTATTACAACAAGTGTGGGCTAACAGTCTGCAGCCAACTTCAATAGTGCACGAAGATAAGATAGCGCGATTCCCTCGCGTTCGTCCTTGAGGGCAGCAGTGATGAGCGGTATGACATCGGTGAATTGCTGGTCAACAAAAACATCAACTACAAAATAAATGGATCCGGGTGAGAATGTGGACGGCTGGGGATAATGAACTGCTGGACCAACCATAATCGGCAAGTTCGCTCAATTTTTCAGATGCAATGACGCTTGGACTTGTGGATTTTATGTCGGTCAACACCTCGCGCCAGGCTTTTTGGGTAGCAGCATGTAATTTCTCGTCATCACCCGGATCCAGCACGTTAAATGAACCTAAAGGAGGGTAGTTGCATCATCATGTTATAGTATGAGAACAAGATGACCACAAACCAGCCACACGGATGGCGAGAAGGCGAACATCCAAATCTGCTGATTCCACAAACTCGAGAACGGTTGGCCTACAGTTGTTGAATTCGGACTCGAAAATCTCTACGGCAACTGTAAGGAACATGCTATGTGTGAACTTGTTTGGTGCCTAACCTTGATTATTTAACCCCAACAACACATTCAACCCCAATATACGAGCGCGCCAGTTGGAGTGCCCCAACGCTGAAGTAACATACAATGAAATCTTGTGTACTTTGTCATCGGGCCCTCCTCCTGTACCGAAATAATTAAGCAGTGGCCTGCAGAACCACGAGGGTGGCTCACCTGTGCTAGCAAGCGCCAGAAAAACTTTGGCTGCTGCGTCCCAAAACTTTGGTTCCTTGGTGTCCTTGAAGACTGAGAAAATTGTAGGGATAACATCCATGACTGTATCAACAGACTCCTCTGGCCAAGATCCTCTTTTAGACAGTACCAAGATATTGTCAATATCCGCTATACCTTGTGTGACCATGGCCGATAGCGTTAAAAGCACAGTTGTAAGAGCTCTGCTCTCCGAGTCGTCAGTTTTTAGCAACTGAGTTAATTTGGGGATTTCGGGAGTCAACTCTTTCGCATATGACACGCCTAGCAAGGGAGAGAATAGGTGAGCAACCAGACCGAGAACAAATTCTGACATGACCTTGTTCGACGAGTACTCTGATCGCTTCAAGTGCAGCAATGCGCACTTCCTCGTCGTCATCCGTTAGAAGCTTGATAATTGTTGACATGACCACAGCGGCTGCCTCAGGGAAGGTGTCTAGAGTAGATGGTATCATGACAATGAATAAGACTAGTTCGATGTATCGACGGATGCCTACCGAGCTCGACGACTTTCAGAATCAATGGAAGTACTGCCATTCTGACATGCCTGAAATGGTCTGATGTCAAGTCCAATAGAGGTGGGACTCCTGAAGCTTGTAATGCGCCAAGGATTGAATCTCGGTAGACACCTGAATGGAGCGGTGCGGTGAGTTGATGTCTGGAAAAGGATTTATGCTCAACTGTGTTGGACAAGGCTCAGCAACATCTTTGCCGCCTCGGCGCGAACATCGTCATCTGAATCCTTCAAGCACTCCACGATCCTTGGGAAGAAGCTGTTCATTATGTCGCCAAACGCATCTGATGATTAATTATCAGCCCACAAAAACACAAACATTCCGGATAGCCGACCATTTTCTGCGAATATTGATAGCGTGCGGAGTGCCCCAAGGCGAACAGACCAGTACCTGCTCTCCAATTGGGACATGACATGAGGAGCAGCCTCAGAAACAGGGAGCCGGAATGCCTCTGAAATCTCTGTTAATACCCAAATGTGCGAAGAGTATACCAGGTACACCTTCCCGGGAAAGTTGAGAGAGTGTGACCATCGCCGCAACTTGCACATCATCATCGGGATCATCCTTTACGCAGGCAGTGATTTTGGGGGCAGCACGATGGACAATGTCACAGAAGATGGCTTTAATCACTTGAGATTTTCGGCAGGTAAAGCAAGCCCTCGCTCACCGTCTTGTGCAAGTGCGGCACATGTCCTTAGAGCTGCAACTCGCGTATTTGGCTCCTCCCGTTTCAAAGCTTCAAGGAGGGCGGGTAATGTCCCATTTATTGCCTCACGGAACACGTCTGGGGATAGGTTAGACTGCTAAAACTCCGCATGTTGAGTAACGGACCTTGTTTAGCGAGGTCAGACACCGTCTGAAGCGCCGTAATTCGAACCTCCTCTTCGGAATCGGATAGCAGTGTCACAAGGGTGGGCACAAGAGAGTTGAACTCGGAGGGAGATATTTCTTAGAAAAGGTGTCAGCGGGTGTTGTGCTTGTACCGGTCTATAAAATCGAACCTTTAACGACGGATATCGATAGGAGCTTCACCCCGGCCATTCGAACTTCGTTGTTTTCGTTATCATGCAGAGTATCATTTATGTCAGGCATCATTTGTTTCACCGTGCTCTTCAAAGCATCTGTATGGCAATATTCAGTAGCAAAACAAAGGATCCCAACTCGTTCAAACCTTTTGCTGATGCACCGAGAACTGACATCAATTTCAAGAATGCCACACGTGCAGGCCAGCTCCCGTCTTTGGTCGCTAGTGCATAACTTCCCGACAATCCGATATCTATTTTGCCTCTGAATGTTTCTAACGAGGTGAAATGTGAGGGATTGTGGTGGTCAGCGTATGCTATCTAGCCCAAAGACGAACCGTTTTTGGCAAGGTCAGACAGGGTTTTGAGGACCTCGGTGCGGAATATCTCATCAACTTCCTCGACAGTGCCCGCAAGCTCTTCTTTACGAGCAGTCACCTTCAACAATACTTGCAGTGAATCAGTGATTATTTCACCAAATATATCTGGCAGAGGTTCAACATGGATGTGCTGTGAGTGTGCAACAATGAATGGGCTTGCCATGCTTGGAGATGACCGGCACAATTTGAAGTGCAGCCATACGGACAGCCGCATGTCGGTTGGATAGTAATAACGGAAGAATATGACGAATGGCCTTCACAAAGACATCCTTCGTGCAAAATTTCTCTGTGAGGGCGCCATGAGTGATGAACCAATTCTCAAGACCACAACTGAAACAAACCTGTGTTGGCCAGCCTGCAAACAGTTTGAAGCATCGCAACACGGCTGTCCTCATCCGGGCCATCCAAGAGGTTAATGATGGCTGGGATCACATCAATAATCACCGAGTAAAACTCCGCTTGGCGCCAGTCATCTACTGAAACGATTGATAGGACAGGGTGGACAATACCTTTGGTTATGTAGGTTGAGATTATGTTAATAGCAGAGATCCGAATATCCTCAGAGTCTGACTGAAGAAGCGAAGAAATAACCGCAGGCACAGTATCAGGAACGGTGACTCGGTCACGAAAAATCTCTGTGCCGAGATATAAGCGAATAAAAGCCGGAAGAACGGAGAGAAACTAACCATTGTCAATGAATTTAAACAATGTACGCAGTCCAGCCAGTTGAACTTCTTCAAACTTGTCCGAAAGGCAATCCACGATTGTAGCTTGTGCGGGAAAACTTATTTTTCCGTACTTGGTGTCTAGACGCCTTCCGTGTAAGGATGCAAAATGGACTTGCCCCGTGAAGCTCACCATCTGCGAGGCTTTCCAGGACCTGAAGCCCAGCAACACGAACACGCCAATTCTGGTGGCTCAAAGAATTTGTGACCAACGATATTTCGGGATGAATCACCGGAGCGACACCTGATGAAGACTGATAAGCTTAGGTCTCGAGCATCAAAGACAACCGAACCGTACCTTCCTTTGCAGCAATGGACAATATATTGAGCACCCGGGTACTTATATCATTATCGCCCTCGGATAACGTGGAAATAATGTGCGAGGTGATATCATCATCCGAAGCCAGAAAGATTCCTGAACCGGTGTGAAAACGAAGTGAAGATTCAGCAAGCCATGCATACCGTACTGGGCAAAGACGGCGAAAGTGTCAAGGGCTTTTTCTCGAACAGTCCATCTGCAGTCTTCCAATAGAGGCAACATATTCCGAACAGTAGTCTTTATCTTGTCGTGTAATCGTTCTGCATAGCGTGTCAAAGGCTGTTGGCATATGAATAAATCACAAACCTTTTGAGGCGAGGACTGTCAATGTATCCAGAACCTGAATGCGCACATCGCTATCGTTATCCGAAAGGCCGGTGAAAATTCTGTCGAGCACATTATCATTCAATGTTTCACACAAGCCGTCTGTGTGAGCGTGAGCAGCTGTGATTCATTCGGTACGGGTAAATCTAGACTAACCAATTTCTGCGAGGGTGGATATGGTCTTCAAGGCCGCAATTTGTGTCTCCCAGCCCGATGAACTGTTTAGTGCTGCCAGGATCTCAGGCATAATATTTTTATTGTGTTCTGAAGCGCGGCTGAAAGGAATTAATTCGATACACAAGCAAGTATGCCATGCTTGCTGACTTCGTTGAAGTTTTGCAATCTCCGAACAAGTTCCAAGAGCCGCAACCCTGACATCTTCCCCCTCCGCTTTGAACAACTTAGCGATGGTTGGAATAGCCGTGGTCAGATCATCTAAGAACGTATCCGGGGGGTGAGCAGCCCCCACAGAGGGTCTGACGGAGACTCACCGGTTTCCGCAAGAGTGGATAAAGTGTCCAACGTGGCAATCTGCGTCCGAGAGCTACTATTCAGCGCCAACAGAACATCCGGAATTGTACGGCTGATTGTCTCCTTGAGTGGGGCTGGAAGAAATTAACTGAACAGTTCAACTTCGAAAAGGGGCAGTGCGTTGTTCTCACCTTGCTGGACCTTCACAACTTCAGAACAGGTGTTAAGAGCAGCAACCCGTACATCTTCGTCTTCATCTTGGAACATCTTCGCAACTTTGGGGATAGCGTTTTTTATCGTGTCCGAGAACGCGGCTTGGTCAAGCGGTTTCAGCTGCACAGCAAATCTAAGACAAGAGATATACCTTTTCCAGCTGCAAGGGAAACGATTTGAACCGCTGTCTGACGAACATCTTCATCTGGGTCGGAGAGCCAATAGGGCATATCGCGGAACGCGTTTTGGATTCCCTTGTCATACGATTGCCCTAGAAACTCGAGTGTAAGAAGAGGAAAAGATGGAAATGTCAGACTGACCCGATGTGATTATTTTCCCCAGCGCCCTGCAGCCCACCACGACGTACGAACCAGTCCTCCGATTTGAAATTATCGGTGATAAAAGCGGGGATGTTGCGATTTATTGCGGATTGAAAAGAAGCTGCAGACAATTTTTGTTAATATTCGGGACAGCGGCGGCTCAGACCTTACTGTACCATTTCCGGCAAGTTCCGATACAAAATCAATCGCAGCTGCACGGACGCTGGAATCCTCATCAGACACAAGTCTGAGAATCTCGGACATGTTGTTGTGAATGATAACCTGGAATCTCTCTGGGTGCCGATGGTACCTATTTGAGTAGCAGCCGATGGGAACGATTTCGACGAACCGTGTTTGGCTAGCTCTTGCAATGTTCGAATAGCGGCAAGCCGGACGTCTTCGTCGTAGAATGATGTACAGTCCACGATGCTCTGCGCTCGTTCGATGATTGCGGTGCTGATTTTGTCTGCGAACCGATGAGGCACAAATGTAAGTGAGAGATACAGGCACACCTGTCTTAATTAGCTCAGCAAGACTCTGAAGCCTTGCGACGCGAGTGCGCCAGCTGCTGCTCCATAGGTCTTTCATAAGATCACACGAGATACGGTCTATTTCTTTGACTACCCATGCCTCTGCATAGAGAAATTCAATCACCGATGGCGGGATATGCAAGTTTGTAAATCTCACGCGTGTCCATTTGATCTGCCAAGTGAAGCACAGCAGTGCGTACTTCTTCCCCGGAATCGGACAAAAGACCAATGATTTTTGGGGAAAATTGCTTTAATTGCTTGGCGAAATGTGCCTGGCAGCGTGCGTCAACTTCTCCTTGGAAAACAAAAAACAAAAGGCCACAGACCACGCGAATCTTGTTTAAGAATTTCTGAAAGCCTCCCCAGGCAATCCACAGATGTTTTCCAGTCTACTTTCTGCAATGTGCTTCCCAACTCAGGCAACACATCATTCACCGCTTCCCGGAAGGTTTCTGGTGTTGACATTAAGCGCATTGTACGATAAGTGATAGACTTGAGGACTAACCGTTCTCTGCCAGCGACGAAAGCACTTGAAAACCCATAATTTTTCGATCACTACGGACTTCCTCCATCAATCGAATGCTTCTGGTGCACATCGACCTCTTCCAGGCCTCCTCTGAATTTTTATGTGCTGAGACCGAATGTATAGAGACGACAAGATGATGCACCCACCCAGTTGTGAGAAAAATGTTGGAATGTGCTTCATCGGCTCTTGTTGTATTCGAGGAATACGCAAAAGGTCTCCGGTAATTCGGGATGCGACCAACCGTTCGTTCGAGAAGCGGGCAGATCCAATGTAGGCTGCCCAACATACGTGCACAGTCTTGACGAAGATGTGCTAACTCTGGCTGACGTGGTCATCGTCGGAGTTGTTAACGATTCCGAGGCCCCGAATCGCGGCACGAAAGACGTCAAGTGCGAAATCCGGCTCCAGGCTATCGATCATGGCTGTCCAGTCTGTGCCATGGATTTTTCCATGGTTGGACATGTTGATGACCAGATGCACCCGGATGGCAAAAGCCAGTGCCCGACATACGGGAGGCAATGCGTCAAGCGTGAGTAAAAAGGCATCATCGCAATCCAGGAGAGGTGAAAATCCTTGGGCAACGTCCACGTCGCATTCATCCACCATCCACATGACTACATGGAGGTAATCTTTCATGCGTTCAACAACAGCCTTTTCTTGACCAGCGGGGGAGATGAGCCAGCCGGTACGAGAGTTCATCGGGAAGCCCAAGCTCGACGAGCTGCCGGGACTGCTCCGGGGTGATTCTTTCTTCGAGAGCTCGAGCACCGCTGCATGGATGCTGACATTTTTGGAGGAATTCTTCAGTACTGACCAACAGATCCCTAAGCGAACCTCGGCCTCGTCAGGTGTTTTTCCCAGATTCGTCCAGATGGATTGAATGAACTTCCACATATCCCTAGTACGATTCTTGGCCTTCGTCGCCGGAGTGAGATTCGAGGCATCTGAGAAGAACACGTTCTGGTTACGAGTGCCAATTCGGAGAATGGTGTCCGGAAGGGAGTTGTGGGATAGAACCACGGTAATACGGTGATGCCGATATAAAGAACAAGCGTCGCACCAACGAAAGACAGGATAGTCCATCCGAGACTTTTGTGGTCGGCAACAGCTTGGACCGCGAATCCGGCCAGAAACAAGAAGAGAGCCAGCTGAATCAGAACAGTGATCCACGCTATCGCTGTATGAAGATGCCATTGCTCGGCCTTGTCATCGTGGATCCACCGCTCCATGGCCCCTTTGAAGCCCTGGGTCGGAACTAAGCTGAACTTGACAATCCATGTTTGAGCTAACACGGCTGCGAGGGCGCTGATTAATGTGAATGTGAGGCTGGTAAACCAGAGGAAGTTGATCGCTAGGGTGGATACGGGCACTTTCGTACCCGGGCTGTTGGTATTCGAGCTGTTTGATGGCAAGCTCACTGAAGGAGTGGGCTGCAATCCCGCGCGGCTATCGATGACGAACGACGAAACCACCCCGGCAAAAAGACCTGCCTGCGAATTCCGATCATGATTAGTATTCTTCTGGTGAGACCACAAGCAACACTCACGAAAAGCAGGAAGGCGCCGAGACTCCCGTTCCACATGTCGAACCTCGCCTTTGCTCTTTCATTAGCTTCCTGGAGGTATAGAGACACAAATCTGTCGATGGTGCGAATCGTGCAATCTCCGTAGCCTGAGAACGCTCGATTGCTTCTTTTGCAGGCTTGATATCGTCCTGCGTCGCTGTCAGAATGCTTGACACGGGACATTGATGTAAGACGGTTACAGGAATGTTTGCGGACATCGAGAAAACTGAGGGCAAAATCCCTCGATCCCCGGCGATGGAGGGTCTATTTATCATGGGAGCGGGCGCCTACATGCCGGAGCTCCAGCATAGGTCCAGCGCTTGTTACGACAGGTTCCATGATCATCAGTCACAATTTGACACTCGGAATTTTCATTTGTGGCTGATATAGTAGTTGAAACCGCCGAAACGGAGTTACCGAGAGACTGGTTATGTTGGTGACAAGTGTAGATGCTAGGATGGAGGTAAATGTGGCGCAACAAATGGGGCCGAGATTCAATCGCATCGCCAGAAGCTACACGGTGTCGGGGAATAAGAACGTCTGTGGCGGGTTGTATGGTACCCCGATTCCCACCGAGCAAGAATAGTGCGGCCGGCCCCGCATGGAGTTATGTTTGAATACTTCTTGAAGGGGAGATGGAAACGAAGCACTGAAGCGAAGAGCGCGGAGAAATTACATGCCGTTATTGAAAGCGTCGCCCGCTTGAATGACTGAGGGAGGAGTGGTCACCATCCTGGTCTATGGTGTCTTGTTTCGACAAGGAGAAAGAGGAGTACAAGGTTGTGCGCACTTCGGGTGCCGTCCGGCTCAGAACAGAGCCGCGGAGCAAGCACACCGAACACCCCCCGATATCCAGCGCCAAACTCCTGGCAGCGGCGATACCAAATTGTCGGTGAGCCATTGGTTGACCGGGGAGAACTCTGTGAAAGTCGAAGTCGCGCACAATGGTGAGTCGCTGGGAAATGTATTCGGGGCGTGGGGACACGAGCGCGGGGGATACAAGAGACTACAGAAATAGACGGATATACGGTGAATATAAAGACGAAGCTGTACGACGGATAGGGGGGTAGGTAGGTAACTGGGAAGCGCCAAGCCCAGGGACAGAAGCTGAGGATGAGAAAACCCGGTTGAGGAAAAGCATACCAGCACTGTGGAAATACGAAATGAGCAGCCAAGGCGACACTTTGACGACATTAGGGGCACTCAATTCTTAGTTCGGTTCGTCCGGTTCGCAAAATTAAATAAAATCAATTCATTATTTGTACCGTAAACAACGCGCAAATAGAATGATCACTGCCACTCCCAATTGGGGTTCGCTTCCTGATGCCGCGACATAGTCAAGCCCAGGCTCAATCGGACGCCTTCTTCATGGCAGAAGGCTTCCTGGCAGCTTCATTGTCCTTGACGATGATCTCGATATTGATTTATTCGATGATGAAGACGATTTTGAAGCTGATTTGATTGCAGATGACTCTCTTGAGTTATTCAAGTTCTCTGCACTCAATTGGATCGCAATCGCTGAACAGATGACGGGCGGAGACACCAGGGGTCCTTATAACCTAATTCCCAAGTCAGTTGATTTTTTCTCGGTCTGTCTGAGGGCCCCAGACCGTGAATTTCGGCACATGTTTCGGTAACACTTCACCCACTTCATTCAATATGATCTCACAGCACAAACACCTAGTATTGGAAGGGATATGTTTGATAGCCTTGTAGAAATACTCTCTACCAACCCAATCTTCACATCTCTTGGTCGCAGGCCCCAACGACACGTCAAATATCAGCTCGGATGTTTCTTGATACGCTACGGGATGGTTGGCTCCGACACTCTTGGAACAGCGCAGAAGCTTTCCCTGGGTTTCGGGAGCGTATTCAACTATTGCTATTGTGTTCGGCGTGCAATTCAAGAGCTACGACCACAATATCTTGGATGGCCGACTGCAGAGCGGAAGCACACCATTGTGACCTCAATCGAAGATGTTTTCTGGCTTCCCAAATGTCTTGGTGCTGGGATGGCCTCCCTAATCTTCTTCTCGAGCGGCCTCTTCAGCAAGGGTAACCATTTCATGACCCAGAAGAAACAATTCGGAGTATTTCAGCTCCCTCACATCACACTGGACCCTTTTTAATGTCTCTATTCTCCAGACCAATATTCAAGCAACCTGTGATACAAAAAGCGATTCACATCCTTTGAAATTGGGTGGCCTGGCGCTGTGACAGATGCCAAAATATTCAAGAACTCGGACCTTTGGATGCGCCGCCACCGATACTTTGAGCAAGGTGAATACATCCTGGTTGACAAAGGTTGGTTTCATTCAATTGTATGTGTGTGTTGACCATGGAAATGAAACAGGCTACCCTTACACTCTGTTCACGGTCTGACCGTTCGATGAACCCAAAATTTCCGCTGCTTTGGACACAGAGAAGGAACACATGCGTGCATTCAACCTTCGCCTGTCCTCTGTGCGAATTGTAATTGAGCATGGCTTTGGTCTTCTGAAGGGTCGATTTCCATCGCTCCGTGGAATGGGACCACACAATGATATCCCGGACATCTATCAGACCATCGAGGCGCTCATGATCTTGCACAATATTGCAACTGATGTCAGAGACCACCCTGATATCTCATGGCGAATTGACGAGAGCCCTGACGATCATGTGGAGATAGGCAATCCTGAGCGTGAGGTTCTGGTGGCTGATGTTGTTGGAGATGTTCAAGTTCCTGCGCACAAAACGGATGGGTATCTGAGGGAGCAGGGTAAAATTAAAAGGCTGGCTCTACTTAACAGACTGTTTTAACTACACTGGTTGGGAGATTCAAGTTTTTCAGCACAATTTATGGTGAAAATATTGTTTGGTTTTCAGACATTTTTCACCAAAAAGGTAGTGAAAAACTCTAAAAGAATTTCACTATTTTGTGAGTTTGAGTGAAAAATCAAAAGGAAGCTCAAAAGAGGTGAAAAAGATTCGAATTTTTCACCACTTTTTTCAGTGAAAATGTCTGAAAAACAAACAACATTTTTCAGCATAAATTGTGCTGAAAATCTTGAATCTCCCAACCAGTGCTAGGGAAGTATCTAGTACGAATTGTGTACAGTAGAATAGTGAATGTATAGCTGAAGCCGAATTACGAGAAAAGAGTTTTAAGAAATTCATTGGCGCACCTTTCACCCTCATCATCCACACCGTTCATCTTGAGAACCATCCCCGCCATTTCCACCTTGCCCTTCGTCTTGTCAAGCTCTACCCTCACCTCTCAAGGTCCAGCTTCTCCCCGCTCAATAGCCAACTTCGCCTCCAACGCATTCACCTTGTTCTCCTCGGATTTCATCTTCATTTTTACCAGGTCACCCATGCTGCTAAACGAGACGTTGGCCTGCTTGCGAAGACTCGACGACGGGACGTGCTTGGGCTCCAAAACCTGTGATGCGGGTGTGGTACGGCTCTGCTCACGAAGCGCAGGGTCGATATTAACATCAGAACTGTGCTCGACATCGCTGTCGTTGTCGAGGTCGGAGAGGGCAGAGGCGGAGCTCCAAACGACGGTGCGTGCAACCTTCGAGCTCGTTCCGACACTGGATACGATTAGAATGCGAATTTAATGAGAATGAGGAAAAACCCACCGACTCCAGAATAATTCATACCACCCACGATCCTCCCATTCGGTAATGGTCGCTGGCTTCAGGCTTCCGAGATGCTGACCGCTGGCACGCGCTGCTTTGAGTTTGCTCTTGAGGATCGCCTCAGGGTCGTCGCAGTCGGCGCCGCCTCCTCCATTGCCGGTGAAGTCGTTAAATGCGCGCATCCATGTAAATGTGTCGATGTCGCGACCATACATGGCCTTGATCGAAGCTGCAGATTGCAAGCCGTTGTAGAGTATTGTGGAAGCCTGTTAGAAAGTGTATGAGGTACAGAACAATTAAAGAAACGCACCCGGCTGTAGACATGTCCAGGTTTGTCTGGTGCTGCTTAAAATGCTTGTCGCCCTCGGGCATGTCCGCAAGGAGAAATTGAAGAAGCGTCTGCGCTCTGGATTGGGCCAACACTTGCCCCCATCAGCCTTCACATCGTCGTCATCGTCGTCGGAGAGCTCATAGACGGGGGGCGGGAGATTTGGCGTGACGACAGGCGGGATATTTTCTTGGATGCCTCAGGCACCGTGGGAGTGGCCGCGGGCTGAGTCTTCGACTTCGGGGCAGCCTTGGACTTGGATTTTGTCGCCTTCGGGGCTGTATTGTTGCCCGAGCCTTTATTCGTAGAGCCGGGAGGGCGGCCTTTCGGACGCTTGGGGGGCGGCGGAGATGGGGCTGTGGAGTCGGCCCGCTTGCGCACAGACAGGGTGGGTGTCTCAGGCGGATCGGAGACAGATCCTTCGCAACCTGCAGGTCCTAGGTGGGCGTAGAATTGGCTGGGTGCGGTATACGGTTCCGGTATCATAAACTGGGGCGGCGGGAAATTGTATGGGGGCCCTACATGTCTCTATCATTTCCGTGGGGATGGCTGGGGATGGTATGTGTCTAGCACACGCTCCATGGGGTTATCATTACAGTTCTCCATGTCTCCGAGCCGTGCCCGAGGAGCTTGTCGCGTCGCGTCGAGTGCTGCCGTATGAGGCACGACAAAATTAGTAGCATTAGGTGTTGGTGAATGCCTATTGATGCCTCGAACACCTATTATCTACTCGGAAAACCTATTCTGTCTGCTCAACAGCTATTCAATGGACCACACAAACACCTATTGCTTATTCCAACAGCTATCCTGATTTAAATATCAGTGAGCAGTTAGCGAAGCAGAATTGGGGGCCATCCTCAACTTGCAGTTACAATGTCACAGTGAAAAGCTCATTCAATATCGCGAAGGGTGGGGAGATCTGGAGGAGGGGCTGGGATGTCAACCCTTCGCAGAGCGCATGGTGGGTGCAAATAAATTGTATCCAATCGATGTAGATACAAACATATGCTGCATACCGTAAGTGCGTGCCCTCGAGTGTCCAGGAGTAGATCCCTTGGTAATCGCTGCGACGCTGGCGCGCGTGTGAGTTCCGCGTGCCTCGAAGCGCCAGCAGGGAGCTGGTCCCGTGGACATTGTAGATGTCGAGCGGTGGCATGATAATTTCGCGCAGCTGCAGACGGCACATTACACTCTTGCGCAAGGACTGGGTTATTCTCCATCGTTTGTGCTGCGCAGTCGACGGCGGTAGTTTCTCCCTATGCACCACGGCCATCCATGTGTCGTCGTTGTGGGAGGAGGAAAGGAGCAATGTCACACACAATTACACAAAGCACCGGCAAGTCGGCTGGTTCGGTGTTCGAATTGATGTTAGGTGTTCGGTGGAAAATAGCTGTTCACAGACAAGATAGGCATTGGATTGATGAATAGGCATTGAAATGGAAAATAGTTGTTGATTTGCAAAATAGGCATTCACGAATGCCTAATGATACTATTCTTGTATATACTCCTGCCGTATACAGAAGGTGTCAGATGTTTGATAGAACGTGGCAAGGTGAGAAAATGTCAAGGCACGAGTGCTCACTGACCTTGATTCACAGAGTGCGAGTGTTCGAAACCAAACGGCGGTGGTGGTGGTGAGGGAGTACACAAGACGCGCA
This sequence comes from Mycena olivaceomarginata, assembly GCA_029378375.1. NCBI lineage: Eukaryota > Fungi > Basidiomycota > Agaricomycetes > Agaricales > Mycenaceae > Mycena > Mycena olivaceomarginata. Next base: position 75,345 of record JARKIC010001935.1, read on the forward strand.
TGACTTGATTTGTTCATGTTTACGGTACAAATGATGAATTGATTTTATTTAATTTTGCGAACCGGACGAACCGAACTAAGAATTGAGCGCCCCTATTGGAGGAGAAAACAAGCATGATGAGTCATGGCCGGGCATCACCGGCTTGGATGCCGATCTTTTGGACTGGCTCGGCATTGGCTCGGCATCTTTTCCGATGGAACGAATATCTGCTTGTTAGATGACTGGTTTCGCGCTTGGCAAGTGCGGACCACTCAGCTTTGGACCGATATTTCCACTTGTGGGGCGCGGTACCTGGCTGGTGCGAGGTTAAGCTCGGGACAGGGCGAGAACACGTAATTAATTGCGAACTGCGTACCGGAGGCAGCGGGTAGTGCGGTAGTTAGACTCGACGGATTCAAATTTCAGGCTAGTGTTTCCGTGCGGAATTAAATGGCAAGTGCGCATTTGTACGGGAGGCCATCGGGTAAGAGTCTAAGAAATGACAAGGAATGCCGCGCACACGCCAGAATAGCGAGAACACACGATGAACCCTGGAAGAGAAGCGGATGAAGACCCCTCGGTTGAACCAGAATTCTCCTGGGTTTTAATTTCGACTCCGAGAATAAAATGTTGGGCATCTTAAGAGTCGTACCCCGTTCGTATGGCAGGCGACCAAAACAAGGCCAACGATCGAGTAATGGTCCAAGCCCGAGTCGAACGGGGCCACACTGCTGATTCGTATTGCGCTCTTGTTGCGCTCAATCAATTGTCGCAGGTGCGCACCACTGCACTTTGGATCCATATTTGTGTGGTACTGTCAGCCCAGACATGTGCAATCGATAAGTTCCAACCTGGGGTTGACAAGCGCGGCCCCGGCTCCGTTCGTGCATCCTCCACGTCAAGGACGTCGAGTTCAAACTTTGACACAATGAACTTAGTAAGTAAAAGACCAAAAGAACCAGCGACGAGAAAAAGCGAGGAAAAGAAAAAGATGAACTCGCACGGGTCGAACGGGCGTTCCTGCTTTACTTGTAAAACACATATTTCTCATGTTGCGCAGGCGCGGACCGCTCCGCCTTGGACCGATATTTGGTGACAGGCAGGACCTGGCTGGTGCGCGGGTAGGCTCGGGCGGAAACATTTGATTAACATTAATTGCAAACATCGTAGTTGGATTCAAATTTCAAGCGAGTGTTGCCGTGCCACCCAGTATTCCAAGAAAAGACAAGGAATGCCGCGCGCGCGTGAGAACAGCGAGAACGCGGATAAACCCCGGAAGAGCGGGCGAGGCCACTCGGTTGAATCAGAAGTCTCCTGGTTTGGAGTCGGGCTGCCAGAATAAAATGTGGGCATCTTATCTTGACATTGTAATATCGGTACCAACTCTAGGGCAGGCGAGCAGAAAAAAAATACAGTGCAGCTGGCAATCCTGGTCCAAGCCCAAGTCAAACGGGAAAACACTGCTGGTTCGTATTGCGCTGAATCAATTGTCGCAGGTGCGCACCACTCCCATATTTGTGTGGTGCTGTCAGTCCAGACATGTGCGATTGATAAGTTCCAACCTAGGATTGGCAAGTGCGGCCCCGGCTCCGTGCATCCTCCGTGTCAAAGACATCGAGTTCAAACTTTTTTAAAACGACGAGAAACAGAAAGGAAAAGAAAAAAAATGAACTCATACAGCGACAGAATGGTCCAAGCCTGAGTCGAACGGGCGTTCCTGCTTAACTTGACGAGAATTCGGACGTCTGAAAGTAAGCAGTTGGTATGGGTTGAAGGTGACATAACACCACTTTACATACCTGGGTTGGATTCTGACAGCACTGGGATGAAATGTCGAGCAGCGAGCAAAAAAGTGGAGGACGTCAACAGACAGAGCAGTGATGGTCCAAGCCCAAGTCGAACGGGTGTTCCTGCTTTACTTCATCCAAGAATTTCGGGCTGTTGTTATTTATTTTCTTCCCACGGTTCAGCCTTTCCCATCCGCCGACTTTCACCGAGTTTCTGCCCGATTCCACTTACTCAGTCTTACTAATACTTTACTCAGCTTCCCTTCGTTCTCTCTACTTGTAGTACATTCTAGATAGGTTTCTGTACAGTATAAAGCTGTCTGTATAGCACCCCAATATTCATTCAGATTTTATTTCTCTATCAGCGCGATCTTCACAATAGGTTATGGGCCCTGGCCCTAACTGACTTCTCCCGTAACCTTCTCGCATCACTGCTTCGAATCACGTTGATCCTCACTTAGCCTAACTAGCTCAAACAAGTTACTTCTCGCGAAGCACACTACGCCTCTCGCACCGCGCCAGCGCAGCCACCCATCACACATTAATCATGTCCGACTCCACCACATCCGCGTATCGCATCCAGCATCTCCTCGGAGAGGAGAACTACGCCACATGGGCCGTCAAAATGACGGATATCCTCACGGATCAGGGACTCATTGAGTACGACATTGGTGATCTCCCACGCCCCAAGCACACATTGAATGCTACCGGGGATATTGATCCGCAGGGTACCCAGGCCCAAGCAATTCAAGCATGGGATCGTAAGGACCGCCAGGCCCTCTCCCAAATTCGACTTCGAGTCTCAGACGATCCGCTGGTCTACATCACTGATGCAAACACTTCTGCATCTGCATGGAAAACCCTTGCCGACACATATCAGCCAAAGGGTGTCATTGCCATCGTTTTGCTCCGCCGCCAACTATCCTGCCTCCACTGTGAGGAAGGTGGGAATGTGGAGGAGCACATCCGCGCCCTCACCAATTTGCGTTCCAAGTTGGCAGCCCAGGGCACGAAGCTTTCTGAAGAAGAATATTCCATAACCCTCCTTACGTCACTGCCGGATTCCGGGACTCGTTTACTTCGGGGATCGACACGGCATCGTTGACAGATTCATCCAAGCTCGTGGCTCGAATTCTCGAGCAGGACCGCCGTCGTAAAGTCAAACCCCTCTCCGATGAGGTAGCGCTTCCGGCCCGTTCTCGCAAACATAACTCCGGCAAACAGTCCAAGTTCAACCCGAAGATCACCTGCTACGGCTGTGGCAGGATCGGGCACATGGTTGGGGACTGCCGTGATGCCAAGGCTGGCAAAACTTATACGCTGGCACAGAAGGAGCAGAACACTCGTGAGTCAAAACAGCGATATGCGAATAAACACCAGGCGCATTTGGCGCAATCATCATCATTGAGCTCCAACACCACCGACTTCGCGTTTATGGCACAGGACGGTGCTCCACCTCTTCCCCACGGCTCCTGGATTGCTGACTCAGGTGCTAGCAAGCACATCCTGATGTCGAAGGATTTTTCCCAGTCATATGCCACCACTGGGAACCACACTATATCCGGTTTGGAAGTGTCCAATGCCACGGAACCGGCACCGCTGCCATCGCTTCCCACGTCAAAAATTCTGCCTTCAATATTACTTTGAAGGATGCTCTTCATGTTCCTGAGGCACCCTACAACCTCATTTCTATTGGACGTATGGCCAATGCTGGATTTTCCATCCAGTTTGATGGTGACCTCATGCAGTTTACACTAAGGGATCTAAACCCCAAAAATCATGCAAGGCAAAAAGATCGGCAACCTGTATCATGTTAAAATCACCCACGCTGCCAACCGATCCACTCCATCCGCATTCCCTGCCATGTCAGCTGCACCATCACTAATGCCATCGCCTGCACCATTATCACCAGTCACGCTGCCGGAATCTACACCCACACCCACGCCACCTTCTTCATCCACTCCCTCCTGCCTTTGCTGCTTGCTCCCACTCACTCCTGGGACAAATGGCATAGCATTTTTGGGCATATTTCTCCAGCCTCAATTAAATTGCTGAAGAATAATAACATGGTTGAAGGAATGAACATTGATTCCTCCACCACCCCTTCTGCCCAATGTGCCATCTGTATCAAAGCCAAATCCCACGTTGCTCCGTTTCCAGCTGAGGCTGAACATGAGTATACCGAAATTGGCGAGATGACCTTTACCGATGTCTGGGGACCTTCGCATGTCACCGGCATCAGCGGCGAGCGGTATTACATCAGTTTTACTGATGGTGCCAAATGCCGCACCATCATTTATACCATGAAGAAGCGCACAGAGGTTCTAGACAGAATGAAGGATTACGATGCGTGCATTTTTACCCAAACCGGTAAACGTGTCAAGGCTTTTCATTGCGACAATGCCAAGGAATATATTTCCAAAGAAGTCCGGGCCTATCTCGGCTCCCCGGCATTCGCCTTGAGCTCACGGCACCTTATTCCCCTCAGCAAAATGGTGTTGCTGAACGTCTTAATCGCACTTTGATCGAGCATGCCCGTGCCATGCTTGCCGCCCATAATCTACCACTGTTTCTTTGGCCTGAGGCTGTTGCCTATGCCACTTACCTCAAAAATCGGTCTCCCACACGTGCTCTTGGCGATAAAATCACACCCGATGAAGCTTTTTGGGGCAAGAAACCAAATGTTGCTGCACTGCAAGAATTCGGGATACCATGTGAAGTTTTACGGCAGGACGGGAAGAATTCCAAAATTGGAGTTAAAACTCGTTCTTGCATCTTTGTTGGGCTCTCTGATGAATCTCGGGCATGGAGATATTATAACCCCAACACCCGCCAAGTCCTTACATCACGGAACATCATTTTTATCGACACACCATCTACATCCATTCCATCTCCGCCTCAGCTCAAGGGGGAGAGTATGTTGGAATCTGTACCTGAATCAGATCCAGTTGAGCCTGAGGCTACGCCACCTTCTGCTGCCCCCGCACCTACCCCTCATACCTTGTCACTGGGCACTCTCACGTCAATCTCAACTCCCACTCCCACACCCCGTCCAAAAGCACCGCGTGACATCAGCAGTGCTATCAGCGAGGATAATATTGTCCTTGGCCCACGCACCCGGAAATACACCAAACCCGATAGCACCCTCCTTGCTTATGCACTCGCTGCAGTCGCTGATCCCATCTCCAATGATCCACTCACAGTTGACGAGGCTAAATCACGCCCCGACTGGCCTGAGTGGAAAGCAGCTATGGATGCCGAGATGAATCAACTACACCAACTTGGCACATTTTCCCATGTCCCGCTTCCCAAAGACAGGACAGCTATTGCCTGTAAATGGGTTTCCCGCATCAAACGTGATGCTCACGGTACAATTACTCGCTACAAAGCTCGACTCGTTTCCAAAGGATTTTCGCAAATCCCCGGCATTGATTATGACGAGACTTTTGCACCCGTTGTTCGAATGGAAACTATTCGGCTGCTCTTCGCTCTTGCCACTCGCTACCATCTTGATATTCACGTCGTTGACGTGATTGGTGCATATCTTAACGGCAAACTTGACGAAGAAATTTATATGCAGTGTCATGAATCGCCCGGGTTCTACTTTTTCGCGTGACGCGTCCGTATGGATACAGCGCGTCTTAGCGGCACGGGACTCTCATGACGCCACCACGTGACCTTCTCACGGTTGAAACCTGGCCTCGGATTCTAAAGCCGCAGACTCAGGGAGTCTGCGCCACGGAATACAGAAGACATTAGGGACTAGGAACCCGTACAGACGGGCTCTAGTCCCCGGACGCACCAAGGGCTGACACAGGAGAGTACACGGAGTACAAGAGTGGTTGCAAACCCGATCGGGGTTTGAACCACTGGATACGATGACACTTAGGACTAGGAAACCCGAATCGGGTCTCCTAGGTCCACCGACACCACGGAAACCAACACAGAGGAGTCCAGGAGCATCAGCATTAATGCTCCTTAATGCTACGGTGCAGGAACTGATCGCGATTGACCGCGATCGCTTTAATTTATTTAGAAGCCTATATAAGCACGGTAGAATCTCCATGTACAGTAGATTCTACCTCGTCTAATCTCAGGCTTCTACCTTGGCTTGACATAGGCATTGTCTCCACCCTGCCCGCTTCCCTTGCACCGTACTACGGGTTGTATCCACGCCTCGGGTTTTGTACCTGAGTGGATATCACACCCTCTTCGACTCGTTCCGGATTCCGCCTCGCATCCCGACCTACGACATACGGCCTCCTAGGGAGGAGCCGTACGACTGGTCCTACTGCTCGGGGAACACACGAGCTACTAAGCGTCTATCGGGTTTATCCTGGTTGGGGTTCTCGTCGGGTTACTCGCTGTTTAGCCGACCCAGAGGCCATTGCTGACATGCAGCAGCCAGAACTCTACTTGGGGGGAGGGGCCATAGCGGAGCTTGGCAGAACTTCGTACTTATCTTCTTTGGTCAATAACTTACTCATATTCCCGCCCGTAGATCACACTGGCTGCCGTCTTCCTGACCTCACCCCGTACACTGAAATTGAGAAATCTAACATCCGCTTTGTGAATCGAGCCCTGTGCTTCTGAGTGAGTTCCAGTTTCAATCCCATCATGATACCAGACTGATCCATCCGGTTTAATAACTCGAGATGTAAAGTGTGAGTCGCCACTGTATATCACGGCTCGAAGCATGTATCTCACTTTCTTTTCTCCCACATTTAACGTCACTGCAGGATCTAACAAAACATTTTTGTCCGACAGTGATAGGTAAAAGCATGGCGGGAACTTGTCAAGTGTTGTCGTTACAACCAGGCCATTCCCACAGTTTGAGCAGATTCTGTTGGCTTTGTACATTCTCCTGGAAGTCAACCAGTTCGCTATCCCGTAGTTGAACTTAAATCGTGAGTGCAACTCCTTGTCATAGACAACAGTCTGAGCTCCACAAAAGCCGGGACCACCGAGAAGTTACAACCTGGTTGCACCTAGTGCATTTCACGGTGCTGACTCCCCAATCCACAGATCCAAAGATTTTCGAAGCTAAATCGTCGATAGCCGTAACGGCAGGTCCCTTGGGAAAATCATTGGGCCAGGTACGGTGCAGCATTTCTCTCACTCGGTCCCTGGCTGATTCCAACCTCTCAGTTTTAGCTCGGCATGACTCAAAGCCTTGCACCAATGCAGATACATACACACCATATTCTTTCAGCCTGTCTGACCATTTAGGCCCGTGAGCTTGCCATATGTCATACAACGCCGTGAACATTGCATCATAAGCGCAGCTGTGATCTACCGGGTCCCAAACAAGTCCGACTGGGCCTGACTTCACAACTTTAGGTTTTTTAGGTTGCTTTTGCTCTCCCGTTACCATGGCTTTCCGTTTTCCGTGACCAACTGTTTTTTACTCTCAGCTGTTCGCTTCTTTGTATCATCTCCAACCAATGTCCATTTTCCTTGATAGCCATCTGGCGGAAGCAAGGGGGTCTCCCTTTCTCCACCTCGCGTGTGTGTCAAGTCCCTGTGGCTCATAGAACCCGCCTTTCCCCCGTTGAAAGGCCTGCAAAATATCTCGCCGATTATTACCTCCAACATCGATGGGCAGATTATTATGGTATCTAAGTAATGTAATTTCGTTCAACATTTCTAACTCTCTAAATTCCTGTCGCAGATGCCCATCAATACCACTGGTGATTTTTCGCTCATCCATGCCTTGAATAATTAATGTACCATCGGAAGAAGAGCCACGGGACAAGGCAGTATAGTACGAGAAATGGTTCTTGCAATTGTTCAAGTCGATCACATTAAACTCCCTTGTTTTTCCTTGCGAAGCGTAGTCCGTCATAGCAAAATTCGGTAATACTAGCACTTGCTCTCTGGATACTTGGACAACCAGATCATCCGGGAGCTGACACCACAGCTTTTTTGTGCCGCGAGTCAGAGCAACAACATTCAAGGGAAGGCCGGGCACTCGGATTGGCCGAGGTGGTTTGATCAGTTCGACAAAGAGCGTGTCAAGTATGGTCTGATCTTGTGAGCCAAGGCTTTCTTGCCAACCAACCACCGTACCTTCCTGACCCTTTGTAATGCAGAGCTCCGTAGCATCGTTGTGGCGAATCATGATAGGCATCCCTACACAAAGACTCAGCTTCCCCGGAATATGCTCACTTGTAGAACATGGGTAGGCATCCCATAACTGTTGCTGGTGTGTCGATAGCTTGCGTTTAACCTTTAATACCTCACGCTTTCGGACTCTCTGGGGTTTTCGACTCTCCGAGGCGGCATTCTCTGTCAATGTGTCTTCTGAATAGAAATGGACAAGAGGTTGGTTGGTTTCATCTGCGAATTTTTGGCAACCAATTTCGTTGATCTTATCCTTCTGGGCATTCAAAGCGGTGATTATTGAGACGTTCCTAAACCGAGGATCTTCAAATGTCGGATGTCCGGAGCGTCTACTGATTGTTCGAGTCCGCAAATATTCCAGGTCACTCGGTGTACAGTGTGGTAGGGTCGGAGGGCCCGCATGTGGAAATCGGTTTTCTATCTACTTTTATACACACTTTATATTTATCCCCGTTTTACCTTACAGCATTTATTTGTACCGTAAAGAGAGGGAGAGGGGGGAATTCTATCATTGTACCACCATCCTCACGGCCAGTGCAAGGCAAGCGCCTAGAGGCTGCATCGACGCAGCTCGCCCCTTCCTCTTTGGAAAGCCGTCAGTGGGCTTCTAGCCACCAACAACGCCATTTCTTCACGATCCTCACTCGCACTCGTTATACACCATTTTTTTGGAATCCCTACTCTCCTCCCTCGCTCATTTCGCAATCTACGGCTCGGGATCAAGCCCCATATTTCATTTCCATCATCCACTCGACTGCTACCAGACCACCGACCCTCGCATCGAACCTCCCACCGGGCACATCCCCTTCTTCAGTGGTGACCACCGCAGGGGGTAGTTTTATAACTATTCCTTGCCTACTTAATCCGTTCCACTGGATTCCCTTGCCGACTGCTTCGCTCTGTCGTTCACGGCAGATTCCCCTTTACCCTCACCTACTTCTGAATCGTCATTCTCCTCAAACGATAAAAACCTACATCCCGTATCACATACAACCCCTACCATATCAATCACCCCTCCTTTAGCTACCTCGTCGTCCTTTCCTTCTATCTCGAGCTCTTCATCCCTCAGCTCATCCCCTACATCCTTCACTTTCACACCCTTAGCTATTCCTCCTATACCCACACATATCCCCACCATGTCGAACCCGCCGCAATTCATGCAGGCCATTATCCCTCTCCCAATTCCTCGTTCGGCCGATGCACCTAGCTTCGATGGCAAAAATCTCACCGATTTCCTGTCCATCTTGAAGCAGCATGGTCATCGTGCTGGTCTTTCCGATGATGAGCTTGCTCCATACATCTTGCAATATTGCACAGAGGATGTGAAGCGTGTCGTGAGGTACCTTCCGGAGCTCGGTCCCACTGCCAACAGCTGGGCCGACGCTGAGGAGGAGCTCAACGGACTTTATGGCTCTGAGGACAGACCAACTCGCTTCAGCATCGATGATCTTCGTTCATTTTGCGCGGAGACTCATGCTAGGCAAGCGTTCGAGTCGAAGAACGATGTCGAGGTTTACCTTCGTCGTTTTATGGAGATCGCGGGATCTATCCGCCAGGACGGGCGGCTCACGGAAAGCGAGGCTAACCTTTATTTTGTCACAGGTCTCCCAGCCAAGACCATGGGCGAGGTTATTGCCAAGGTCCCTGCAGCAAATCGAACTACATCGAAACCCCCGGCGATTAAAGAGGTGCGTAGAATTTTAATGGCTCTTTTCAAAGAAGATTCGCTGCAGAACTTCGCGCGGCAATTGTATATGGACTATGATACGCAGACGCCATTGCCGTCGGTGTCTTCAACGAAGCCAGCCCAGAGGGCGGTTCGTTTTGATCCTGTACCTTCCACGGTACCAGCGGCGCGTTCCGAGTTGAATATCGAGGACTTGGCAGCACGCATGGATCAATTGACCATTCACCAGGCAGAGATGCGTTCTCTCCTGGAGAAAAGGTCGCAGCAGCCATCGCGCCCAACTACGCCTGAAGGGCAGAAAAGGTGCTTTGTGTGTGGGCTTACTGGTGTTCATGCCATCGGATGGAGGCACTGCCCCACTGCGAAGGAGCTGTTTAACGAGAACCTTGTTATGGGCGACCCAAATGGGCGTCTCGTAGCTCGGGATGGCTCAGAGCTCCCTTTGACCCGTGACCCAGGCGGGATAGCGCGATTTTGCGTGCACGCGGGCACGGGAATACTACCCATGGTTCTACCGCTTCTCTTACCGCTCAGTTCGATGGGCGTAATGCTTGGGGGCGAACACATCGTTCGTTTCTGAACATGGCTGGTATGCCGATCCTGCTCTTCGGAGTGGTCGAGACAGCTCACGCGCCAGAGCCTTATGCTCGTCCGCCGCGAAGCAGAAGTCTTCTGCTTCGAAACCCCCAACGCAGACTCCAAACCCCCCGCAGGCGCCTCCGTCTGGTTCCGGGGTGCCTTTGAACGAGTTTCGGCTCGATCCTCGACGGGAGGACCCTCCGCATACCACGGCACCTTCTCCTCCTGTCCCAGCGACGCTACCTCCGGTGCACCTCTAAATACTGAGGACGGATGGCGGGAACGCGAAAGGCAGAGGAAGGGTGACAAGGGCAAGCAGAAGGAGGACTCTGAAATGCCGGATGCTGCACGGAAGCAGTGGCGCTTCTCGTCGCAGATCCAGACAACGTCTCGGTTGACGAGGTCTTTTCGGAGCTCATGAATGCGCCAGTCCCTCCGGGGCTTACTATTGGCAAGGTCATTGGAGTTTCGCCTCCGCTCCAAAAGAGGTCACGGACTACACTCAGCGCCGACGCGAATATGTGACCAGCGCTGGTGAGTACGAGATTCTTTCTCCGGAAGTGGCCAAGTCTGCTGCATCCGGTTTAATTCCAATGGGTGTTACTCGCCCAAATGACTCGATTTTCGAGGATGTGGATGACGGCGAAGCTGTGCGAACTATTACTCTTCTTTCCATGCCTTTCCCTCTCATCCTTCAAGGTTCCTTGCATTCGCTACGGGTATGATTACCGTTTTGATCAAGGGCCAAGAAGTGCGGTGCTTGGTTGACACCGGGTCCGAGCTGAACTTAGTCTCCCTTTCGTTGGTCCAGTCGCTTGGATTGCCAATGACACTGAGGGAACTCGGTGGTCGTTATCTGGTGTGAACGGCGGCTCGGATCGGCTTATGGGACTTTGTCGTGATGTTCCCATGCGTGTGGGCGGACATAATTTTGACCATCATCTCTTTGTCTCGCGCCAGAGCCCTGGTAGACAGGAGATCATTTTGGGCCAACCCTGGATCCAGTGGTTCTCTGGTCGTATTGACTTTGACCGGGATGGTTCCATGGACCTCCGTCTCTGGGAGGACGGTGATCGTTCGCATCCCGCAACTATCTCTGTCCGTCTTCTGAAGCCTGGGAATGAGCGTAACCAAACGGGATTCCAGCAAGGGAGTCATCGGCGGCATATGCTGAGGAGGCTAGTGATGATGATGCGGATTTTTGACGAGCGATACACTTGGCCTTTCCGAGAGAAGTGTATCGTGCGCGACCATAGGCCGTTCGCTCGAAGCACTAATTGGTAACCCCGAATATTCAGGTGATCTTTCTTTTCTTTCTGCTCTACCACCGGACTCCTATGATTCCCTTTTAATGGAGGTCGCGGCAGCCTCGGCGGTTTTTAATCCCGTGGATACCCCTGGACTCGCCGTGTCTTCGCGTCTCATGCTACCTCTCTCGAATCCTCTGTTTCTTCCTCTCACTTTCATTCCTTCCCTGTTCGACGTCGCTACAAGCGCGTTGACAGAAAAGTGCGCTCGGTTCCAACTTACATGCCGAACCCAAGCGCGCAGGTCTTTAGACCAGTTATTATACCCACACCCAATCCTCTACCTACTCATCCTCCTTCCATCTCCGAATTCGTTCCCACAGACCGTCTCACAAGGGAGCGATTAGAGATTATTCTCTCTGCGATTCCGGCGGGATATTTATCTCCAGCTGAGACGGATCTATTGCATACATCTTGCAC